>CM052666.1:43495610-43512962 GCA_028533165.1 Leontopithecus rosalia | reverse complement strand
TGTCCTCCCTGCAACGGCATGAATGTCTGTGCCCCACCCCCCCCCCCAAATACCTACATTGAAATCCTCACCCACAGGTGACCGGGTTAGGAAGTGCCTCTGGGAGGTGGTCAGGTCGTGAGTGTGAAGCCTTATGAGTGGGATCAGTGCCACTGAGGCTGAGGTGGGAGGATTGCTTGAGGCCAGGAGTTCAAGACCAGCCTGGGAAACACATCAAGACCCCATCTCTGGAAATATAAAATATGTTAGCCAAGCATGGTGGTGCATACCTGTAGTTCTGGCTACTCAGGTACGGTCACTTGAGCCCAAGAGGTGGAGGCTACAGTGAGCCATGATGGCACCACTGCCCTCCAGCCTGGGCAACAGAATGAGACCCTGTCTCTAAAAAACAAAAAATAAAAATAGATAGGCTAGACACGGTGACTTACACCTGAAATCCCAGTACTTTGGGAGGCTGAGGTGGGCAGATCACTTGAGGTCAGGAGTTCAAGACCAGCCTGGCTAATATAGTAAAACCCCATCTCTATTCAAATACAAAAAAATTAGCCAAGGGTGGTGGCGGGCGCCTGTAATCCCAGCTAGTTAGGAAGCTGAGGCATGAGAATCACGTGAACCTGAGAGGTGGCGGTTATAGTGAGCTGAGATGGCACCACAGGCTCCCTCAGGAGTATCCCTCATGCTCACTCCTACGCCCTCACCCCACCTTGCAGCCTCTGCTCAGCACCATGAGCTGATGATGCTGTGGAAGGAGAGCGTGGTCTTGCTTAGCCCCTGCAGCCAAATGCAAAGGAAGACCACGGTCCTCTGGAGGGGAGGGCCCGGCTCTGGGGACCATGCCATGCTTGGCGGACTAGGAGAGCCCCTGTGTGCAGCTGATACTGCCTCCAGGGGTGGCGGGGCCTGGCTGAGGCCATCCAGGGGCAGAAGCCCCCCAGCGTCCGGCAGTCCTGGTCATGCCCCAGCCCATCACAGGCCTGTGTTCTTCAGGCGTGAAGGCGCTGTGGGGCAGACAGTGGGGACCAGAGGGTCAGGCTTAGAGCCCAGGCACTGGTCACTGGGACGTCTCTGAGGAACACGTTACGGTGTTTGTAGGAAAAGAAGCCAGAGCGAAGGGGGGTTGGGTGGTGGCCTTCCTGTGACTTTGAGTGAGGGGCAGCTCACTTCCCGGAGCATCAGCGCCTCATTTATAAAATGGAAGAAGACTTAAGCTTGTCAGACTTCACAGAGCTGCTGGTTGGGGTGGTACCCAGCGCAGCTCGCCTGGGCACAGCTGCCGGGGTGCATAGGGGTCAGGGCTCAGGGCTGTGCAGCTCATCCAGTGTGTTGGAGGGTGTGTGTGGCATGTGGTGCATTGTGTGTACGTGAGTGTGCACATGTGTGGGAATGTGGTGTGATGTAGTGTCATGTGTGCACAACATGCACGTGTGTGGTGTGGGGTGTGTGCGTGTGGATGTGCATGCATGCATGTGGCTGTGGTATGTGCTTGTACACGTGGCTGTGGTTACATGCGTGCACACGTGGCTGTGGTTACTTGCGTGCATGTGGCTGTGGTGTGTGCGTGTACAGGTGGCCGTGGTTACATGCGTGCACGTGGCTGTGGTGTGTGCGTGTACATGTGGCTGTGGTTACATGTGTGCACGTGGCTGTGGTGTGTGCGTGTACAGGTGGCCGTGGTTACATGTGTGCACGTGGCTGTGGTGTGTGCATGTACACGTGGCCGTGGTTACATGCGTGCACGTGGCTGTGGCGTGTGTGTACATGTGGCTGTGGTTACATGCGTGCACGTGGCTGTGGTGTGTGCATGTACACATGGCCGTGGTTACATGCGTGCACGTGGCTGTGGTGTGTGCGTGTACACGTGGCCGTGGTTACATGTGTGCATGTCACTGTGGTGTGCATGTGTGGCTGTGCATATGTGTGTGTGCCTGTGCGTGCCTGTGTGTACATGTGATGCAGTTGCCGCCTGCTAGGATTCTTGGGCTGTGCTGCAGCCAATGGTGGCATAGAAGGAGGCATGGTCAACACATGCACTGCAGAAGGCCGAGAGGCACCAGACTGGCCCTGTGCCATGTGGCTGCTGGCTCCAGAGCCAGGATGGGGTGCTTAGGGCTGAGAAGGAAGCAGGGATTTTTAGGAAGAAAGCAGGACCCTGTTGTGTTTGGAGACATAGCAGGTGATAGAGGAAGGCTGTGCTGCATGAGGTCGGAGGGGAACCCGCCATTCCCAAAAGGCCTGCTACCCTCAGGAGTCTTTAGGGTATTCCACTGCCCTCCAGAATGTCAGAGTGTCCCTCGCTTGTGGAAGCGGGGAGGACACCTGCGTCAGCTTGCTGACTCCCACCCTGGGCAGCTGAACCCAGCTGGGGGCCAGGAGGAAGCTAGCCTCATGAGTTACACCGTTCAGGAATCCTTGGGTCTGCCCTCCAAGCTGAGCCTTTGGGAGCCTGTGCCGTCGCTGTCTGGATTGAACTACGCCCATGGAAAGCACAGATCTGCACAGGTGGGAATCCCGGCCAGCAGACAAGCTCTGGGGCCAGGCAGCTGAATGCAAACCCCAAAGTTGATGAATACCACTGGGTCCTAAACCTGATGGCACCTCCAGCTGCTTCGAGGAGAGGCCTTTGAACGAGTCCTGCTCTGGAGCCCCCAAATCTATGGCCTAGGAGCCTGGTCATATACCAGAACGTCCTTCTTTTCATGGCTGAGTATTTATTCCATCGTATGGCTAGACCGTATTTTGTTTATCCATTAACTCATTGATAGGCATTTGGGTTGTTTCTATTTCTTGACTACTATAAATAATGCTGTTTGTGTGAATGTGTATTTCCAGTTCTCTCTGGCATATCCCTAGGAGCAGAATTGGGTCATAGAGGAACTCTGTGCTTAGCTTTTTGAGGAAGTGTTCAACTACTGCAGTGTCTGCACCGTGATGCATTCCCGCCAGCAGGGTCTGAGGGCTCTGGGTTCTGACATCCCCGCCAGCACTTGGTATTTTCTGCCTGTTGGTTTTGTTCTGGCCGTCTTGGTGGGTGTGAACAGTGTCTCACTGAGTTTTCATTTGCGTTTCCCTGACATCTAAGGCTGCTGAGCATCTTTTCACCTGCTCATTGGCCGCTTGCCTCTCCTCCTTGGAGTAACGTCTGTTCCATTCTTCTGCCTACATTTCAATTGGGTTATTTGTCTTTTTGTTGTTGAGTTGTAAGAGTGCTTTATATAGTCTGCATACAAGTCCCTTATCCAATATGTGATTTTCAAATATTTTCGCCCATTCTGTGGGTCATCTTTTCACTTACTTGATGGTGTCCTTTGATGCATGCAAGATTTTAATTTTGATGAATTCCAATTTATCAACTTTTTCTTTGTTTCCTTGGCTTTTGATGCCATATCTAAGAGACCACTGCCTCACCCAAGATCATAAAGATCTACTCTTAATTAGGTTTTTTTAAATAAGAATTTTACAGTTTTAGGGCAGGCGTGGTGGCTCACATTTATAATCCCAGCACTCTGTGAGGCCGAGGTGGGTGGATCACTTGAGGTTCGGAGTTTGAGACCAGCCTGACCAACACGGAGAAACCCTCTCTCTACTAAAAATGCAAAATTAGCCATTTTGTATTTTTAGTAGAGAGAGGGTTTCTGCATGTTGGTCAGGAGAGTAGAGACTATGTCGGTCAGATTTAGTAGAGAGAGGGTTTCTCCATGTTGGTCATGCTAATCTTGGCGTGGTGGCACGTGCCTGTAATCCCAGCTACTCAGGAGGCTGAGACAGAATTGCATGAACCCAGGAGGTGGTGGTTGCGGTGAGCCAAGATCAGGCCATTGCACTCCAGCCTTGGCAACCAAAGTGAACCTCCGACACGCATGCACACACACACACGCACACAAAGAATTTTACAGTTTTAGCTCTTACATCTCGATCTTTATTTTAATTTTCATAGACGATGTGAGGCAGGGATCTAGTCACATTCTTTTACAGGTGGAAATCCAGTTCTTCCAGCACCATCTGTTGCAGGCTGTTCTTTCCCCTTTGAATAGTCTTGGCACCCTTACTGCAAATCATTTGGCCCTAGATGTATCAATTATTTCTGGGCTCTTTTTTTTTTTTGAGGCAGAGTCTTGCTCTGTCGCCAAGCTGGAGTGCAATGGCGCAACCTTGGCTCATTGCAACCTCCGCCGCCTGGTTTAAGTGATTTTCCTGCCTCAGCCTCCCAAGTATCTGGGGCTACAGATGCGTACCACCATGCCCAGCTAATTTTTTTGTGTTTTAGTAGAAATGGGTTTCACCATGTTGGCCAGGATGATCTCAATCTCCTGACCTCATGATCTGCCCGCCTTGGCCTCCCAAAGTGCTGGGATTACAGGTCGAACCCAGCCAGGCTCTTTCTTCTATTCCATTGTTCCATATGTCTGTTTTTATACCAATGCCACACTGTTTTGATTATTGTAGTTTTGCAGTGTTTTGAAATTAGAATATGTAAGTCCTCCAGCTTGTCTTTCTTTTCAAGGTTATTTTGGCTATTTGGAGGCCCTTACAGTTCCATATGAATTTTAAGATTAGCTCATCAATTTCTGCAAAAAAAAAGCTTAGATTTTTAGTAATTGTGTTGAATATGTAGATCAATTTAGAAAATATTGTTCTACTAATATTATGCCTTCTGGTCCATGAACATAGGATATCTTCCCATTTATTTAGGTCTTTAATTTCTTTCATGACATTTTGTAGTTTTCAGCATACCAATCTTGCACTTCTTTTGTTAAATGTATTCCTAAGTATTTTACTCTTTTTGATGCTGTTGTGAATGAAACTGTTTTATTAATCTCATTTTTGGATTGTTTGTCACTAGTGTACAGAAATGCAAATGAGGCCAGGTGTGGTGGCTCATGCCTGTAATCCCAGCACTTTGGGAGGCTGAGACAGGGAGATCACTTGAGGTCAGGGGTTCAAGACCAGCCTGGACAACATGGTAAAACCTTGTCTCTACTAAAAATACAAAGACTAGCCAGGCATTGTGGCACACACCTGTAGTCCCAGCTACTCAGGAGGCTGAGGAACAAGAATCACTTAAGCCCAAGAGGTGGAGATTGCAATGAGCTGAGATGGCACCACTGCACTCCAGCCTGGGCAACAAAGCAAGACTCTGTCTGAAACACACACACACACACACACACACACACACACACACACACAAATGATTTTTCATATGGATCTTATACTCTGTAACCTTGCTGGAATTATCAGTTCTAATAGATTTTTTATTTGCGGATTCCTTAGGGCTTTCTACATATAACATAGTTTTATTTCTTCCTTCCAACATGGATGCACTTTTTCATCAAAACAAACAGCTTTCAGTCTTTCACCACTGAATAGGGTATTAGCTGCAGGTAGGCCCATCTTGCTTTTAAACTTTATAGATCTAGATGTGAGAAAAGCTTTGTTCACAGAAATAAATAGATAAAATGGGAGCACTTAGTTGTCACGCACCTCTCAATTCTTTGACTTTTTCCGGAGTTATGTAGCCCAAACTCACATGGTGGCCTAGCATCAAAATGTTGAAAAAGTCTTTCAGTACGTGACTAAGTTAGGTGCTCCTTAAATCCTTAAAGTTTGTGGAAAACAGATTTGAAGGTACCTGATTTTCCCAAGTCCCAGTCATTATCAAAGGCTCCCACTCTTGGTTTCTGGGAGAAACTCCCTAGGGTTTGGCACACTCCAGGAAGACTCAGGAGTCTCCTGAAACACGAGCCAGGACCTCTGGGGGGGTCTCCCATGGGTCTAATATGTGACAGCATCCCCCTAGCGCATGTCACAGGTATACATGTGGTGCAAATATACACAGTCTGTCCCCTGGGAAAGCACAGAGATGCGCTCTGCCACATAGCACATGCTTAGAAAGCATAAATTAAGCAAGTGACCTAAGGACAATGGTGCATGCTTTGGGGAATCCCAGGAGGGCTTCCCAGGGGAGGTGGCCCCTGAGCTGAATCTTGAAGGATTTTATTTCTTTAAAACACACATATCCAGTGCTTTCTGGGCACTGTTTAAGTGTTTGACACACTGTGGCCGGTTGAATCCTATTGCCCATCTGATGGGACCAGCACTGCAGTGGCCTTGCTTTACAAATGAGGAAACTGAAGCACTGTGATGAAACAGAGATTTCAGCCTTGTCAGTCTGGCTCCAATGTCCCCAGGCAGGGGAGGACAGCCCATATGAAGATTGGGGCTGATGTGGAGGTGAGCAGAGCCCCCAGGCAGGCCCAGCAGTGACAAGACCTAGCTGGAATGTACAGTTTAGGAATCACTGGAGGAGCCCAGAGCCCGCAGGGAGGGCAAGTGCAGCCTGGGAAGAAGTAGAGGGTAGGACTCCAGAGGATGCCCCATCCCTGCATCCCATTCGTGCATCCCTCCAGGCAGGGCAGGGATGGATCAGCAAGGTCACTGAGAGTTTCTCAAGGGGACTATTGGAGTAATGCCCAAGACTCTCCAGGGGCAAGTGGGCCCCACAGATGCCCAAGTCCTGCCCTAAAGTGCTGGGGTTGGGTGGGGGCGGTGGGAGCAGGAAGCTGCATTTCAGGTTGCTTTCCTGCTGCTGTGCTGGCCTCTCTGCAAAAGGCTGAGTTCCTGCTGCACTTCCAGCCTCCCTCCCATCCCACCCACGTCCCCTCCACCCTCTCCTTCTCCCTTTCTCTGATCCTACTACCACTTTCTCCTCCCCTTTCTGATGGAGGAACAAAGTCTGGGACCCCTCCTACCTCCTCATGGTTTAAATAGGTTTGAATAGGAAGGGGGAAGTCCCAGCTCCTCCCCGCTGCCTGCCGGGGAGACTCCAAAACGCCTGGTGTCCTGGTGGCCCAGGAGGAAGGAGCCTGCCGGGGGCCTCAGAGAGAGGCCTGCTCAGGAGGCCATTGTGGAGGCCCTGGCCTGCCCCCTGGCCACGCTCTCCATAATCATCTGATTGGATTAGGGTCAGGGCAACCCTAATCATGTCAAAGGTCACCCAGGCTTTGTGGCAGGGGCCACAGGGTGCCTGGCCACCCCTGCCAAGACGGCCTTGTTGAACAGAGTTAAAAACCCCCGGCCAGCTGTGAGGAGAGGGGCCCAGCCTCCTGTGTGTGTGTACACGTGTGATTGTGCATCCTCATGTGTGCGTTGGGAGGGGTGCACATGTGTGCCCACAGTGTGTGCCGGCCTGTGTGTATGCATGTGTGTGTGCACGTCTGCGTGTGTGCATGAGTGTGAACATACATGGGAAGGAGCTCCATATCCTCACACCTCCTGCTTTCAGGCCATCTGTCCTCCACCTGGCCTGGGACTGGGGGCTGGGGCCACCAGACTGCAGCTGGGAGAAAAACATCGGCCCTTGGAACTTGAGGCTCCGCCACAGAAGCCAAACCTGGTCTCTGAAGAGGCCTCTCTTCTGGGGTCCAAAAGGAACAGGACATTCAACCTGCCCGGGGCAGAAAGCATTTGAGGAATTTGGAGTGCATGGAGACTGGGCACACCACATAGCTTCTCTGTCCCCTGCGGCAGGCCCCAGGCACCAGAGGGCTCACTTCCCTGCAGAGCTGGAGACACTCCTCTCTTGACCCCTGGCAAAGTGAAGCTGGCGAAGAAGACATGGGGACAGAGGCAGGGCAGGGGCGGCTGCAGTGGATGGAGCAGCCCAGGGCCCCGCTGCTGGGTCTCAGGCAGCTCGGGGCTCTGCGCAGAGTCTGGCCTGCTCTTGGCCTGTGATCCTTAGCGAAGGGGAGTGAGGCCAGGAGAGGTTGAGCCTGGGAGCCTAGGGACGCCACCTGTGCCCACACCCTCTGTGCCCTCCAAGTCCCAGTCCCTGGCACCTACCGGAGGGGTTGGGGGCCGGGCGGAGGGTGGGTGGGGAGGTGCGCAATCTGTCGTGCTTGTGAAATAGGTGTGCTTCCCACCACTCCCAGGACACCTCCCAGAGGCCTGGGGTTTGCTTCCTCCCCAGTGTGGGCGGGGCCTGCAACAGCGGCTGCCCCACTCAGACTTCACACACCACCCCTCCCCCAGCCTTTCCAGTTCCTACCCACTGCCCTGGGCTGTGAACCTCAGGCCAACCGCACTCAAGGCACACTCAGGTTCCTGGTTAGAGCCCAGGACCCCTCCAGCCCCAAAGGGTGGGAGGATAAAGAAAGGGTTCCTGCGCACCACCCTTGCTGGGTGCCCCACAAGTCCCCGCATCACCTCCCCAGCGCCTTCCCCAGGCGGGAGACGGCCCAGCCTCCTCTCCTTCCCGCAGAACCCCCAGGAGCCCCTCGGGGGTGGTCCGCAGCCTCCCTGTGTGTCCCCTGCCTGTAAGACCGGCACAGAGATGGGGCCTGCCTGCTAGGACAGGGGACACAGAGGGCAGCTCTTTAGGGAACCCGCGTCCCCAAATCCAGGTTGCGACCCCTGACCCCCCCATCGGAAAGTGTTGCCGTTTCAGATGCGTTGGGGTGGGGGCTCCCCTGGCTCCGGCGGCCTCTCTGGTGTATCATTAGCTCCCCGCAGTGGGAGGGGGACCCCGGCCGACTTCCCGCAGCGTCCGGCTGGGAGCACAATATCCCAGCGACGGCGACAAGATTAAGCACAAGGGGAGAGTGCAAATGCGCGGGCGGTTCACACGCCCTTCGCGGCGCTGCATTAAAGCGTCTGAATGGGGATTTCCCCTCGCGCCCGACGGCCTGGCGCGCGGCGCATACTTCCAGGTTGCTATGACTGGCCTGCGCCCGCCTAATCACCGACCAGGGGCAAATTCATATAAAATATCGCCGGCCATTGTGGGCCTAACTCGGCGTGACAGTGGCGCACAAAGCCGGATTCAAGCGCCCCAGCGGGTCAGCGCGGCGCCCGGCCGCGAGGGCCGCCCGGCGGTGTCAGGGGCCGCGGCCGCGCTGGGGCGCGGGCGGCATTCCGCTCTCAGGTGGCTCCGGGGCCTTTGTGCCGGCCGTGATTACCAAATGCCACCGCGACACCCCCTCCCGGCCGCCTGGCTCCTCCTGGGGCCGCGGGAATGAGGGAAGGTGGGCAGCCCCGAGGGGAGGCGCCGGCTCCGGCTCCGGCTCCGGCGGGATGGGGGCGCGCTCCCCGCGTGCCGGCCGCAGAGGGTCTTCGTCCCCGTGTTTGGGCCTCGGCGGGGGAAGAGGGCCCATCCGTTGGCTGCTCTGGAAGCCTGCCGTGGCACAGGAAGGATTTCGCTTGTCCTTTGTCAGGGACGATGGCCCCCAGATGACGTTTGGGGTTGCAGTGGCCGGTCTGCGAGGATGGCTGCAGCTGGGATCCTAGGCACCCCTGACTCAGCCCCTCCCTGGCAGGTGTGGCATGAGCTGGTGGGAGACCCGGGGAGCACCAGGAGGGAGGACCCCATGCATGTGGGGTGGTCATGTCCCCCAGCTCTGTGGGTCCCAGGTATGTGGTGGCTGTGTGGTAGTCAAGCGGGGCGCAGCGTGCACGCGGGGCCAGTGTTCGCTGTGACCCTCCCGGCGCCTGAAGGAGGGAGGAAAGGGCTTGAAGATCAGGCAGGCTCGGGGCCCTGCAGACCTGGGGAGAAGAGCTGGCAGGAGTAGGTGCACCTGTGCGGCAGAGGGCATTTTTGTCACAGTGGAGGTGAGAACTCCCCAGCAGGGATTCAGCACAGCTTCTCTGCTGGGCAGTGGGCACTGTTGGGAGTCTGGACCCCCAGCGCCCGGCTGGACTGGCCAGGCCACCATGAGGTCCTCCCTCGGACTGTGTATCCCTGCCAGAACTGGGGGTGTCCAGCCAGACAGTCAGCATTGCCAAGGGAAGACACGAAGCCATGGGGTTCCAGGGGCTGGGAACAGCATTGGAGGGCCCCAGGAGGCATGGCCAGGTGAGCATGTGTCAACATCAAGAAGCAGGCTGGGCACAGGAGGCATCCTGAGCTCCTAGGAAAGGAGGTCAGCTGCCCCAGGATGGGGCCAGAGAGGCAGAGCCATAGCCCCCTCCTGGCTGAGCAGCCCAGCAGCCAGGCCCCTGAATCCCAGAGCCTGTGACCAAGGTACCCACCTTCAGGAAGAGGCCAGGCCAGAGACCCAATGACCACTGCCCACTGATGGGGGAATGGCCATCAGCATGACAAAGACAACCCCCCCACACCAACCGCCTCCTCCTCCTGGCAGTCTCCTGTCCAGGGTCCCATGCAGCCCTTAGGAAGTCATTGTCAAGCCATGGCCAGCTTTGTCCATAGCCTCCCTTCTGGTCGTAGCCCAGAGGAGGGGTCAGCACAGAATGCAATCTGAGCTTGAGGAATCTCGCCCCAGTTGATACATCAGAATCACTGGAGACCCTTTAAGAGATAGGTGTGCCCCCACCCCAGTTGAACCTGGGTCCCCAGGGCTGCCCTGAAGTGATTCATTGGCCCCCAGCCATGGCCACTGTTGGAAGCCTCCAGTCTTAGTTCGCTGCTGGGCTTCCCACAGGGGCCAGCCTGGGTGAAGCCCCTTCAGACGGAGCATGCTGCCTTTCCGAGGAGCTGGATTTCATTGTCCAGTGGTGGCATTTAACAACAATCCCCACCCCCTCCCCCAGAACTTTCTCTCCTTCAAGTTATGTTTGTCCCTCAGCCAAGCCACTCAGGAGTCCCCTCTGGACCAATAGGTACATCCCAGGAGCCCAGCAGTCCCAGGCTGTCCCTCTCCTCTGGCCCCGTATCAGCTCCCACAGCCGTTCCACAGGTAGGCATGACCCCTTGGCCGTGGGGTGGGGGTCCAGCCAGGCAGATGGGCTCCCTGTCACGTCGAGGCTCTGGCTATGGAGCACCAGCCATGGGAACACGCGCTGAAGCCGCCAGAGCCTGTGATGATGGGTTGAGGGACGTCTCTTGGGACCCCTCTGCTGTGCACTCACTGCTGTGCAGCCTGGGGCCCATGGCTGACCCTCTCTGCACCATCTCCCTGTTGGGGCCACTTCTCTCATTAGTTAATACAAGAAGAGGCTTGGAACTGCTTTTCCCACTGTCACCCCAGAGCAGGGCAGCCTCCATGCTGTGTTCCCTCAGCACCTACCTGCTGAGCACACAGCTTTCCCTGCTGAAATGCTTCCTGGGTGACCTCCCCAAAGAAAGGTCAGCTCCAAGGGGACATAGGCTGCAGCCTTCTTTGCCACTTAGAAGACAGTCGCTGCTGAATAAATAGTGGCAAACTGAGCTTTAGTGAAATGTGAAAGACAAAGATTTGGGAATGATTTGGGCAATGTTCTTCCACATTTAAGAATGTGGGGCCGGGTGTGAATCCATCAATTCATGCCAGCACTTTGGGAGGCTGAGTCAGGTGGATCACATGAGGTCAGGAGTTTGAGACCAGCCTGACCAACATGGAGAAACCCTGTCTCTACTAAAAATACAGAATTAGCTGCGCGTGGTGGCGCATGCCTGTAATACCAGCTACTCGGGAGGCTGAGGCAAGAGAATGGCTTGGACCCAGGAGCAGAGGTTGCAGGGAGCAGAGATCACACCATTGCACTCCAGCCTGGGCAACAAGAGTTCAACTCCATCTCAAAAAAAAAAAAAAAGAATTTGGGGCTGGGCACACTGGATTACAGTGCCTGTAATCCCAGCACTTTGGGAGGCCAAGGCGGGAGGATCACTTGAGTTCAGGAGTTCGAGACCAACCTGGCCAACATGATGAAACCCCATTTCTACTAAAAATAGAAAAATTAGCCATGTGTGGTGGCACATTTCTGTAATCCCAGCCAGGGAGGCTGAGGTGGGAGAACTGCTTGAACCTGAGAGAAGGAGGTTGCAGTGAGTTGAGATCGTACCACTGCACTCCAGGCTGGGCAACAGAGTGAGACTCCATCTAAAAAAAGAAAAAAGAATTTGGAAACGTACCCTCCTATTTGATGTTCAAAGTTCTTTTTCTGAAGTTATGATGATAGATCCTGGTGGATTTTATATATGTATATATGTCTTTGTCTCTCTCAACAAAATAAAAACACTTGGTAGTCCTCTGTTAGTCCCCAAATGCTCTCTGATACTTGAAAAGCCCATTAAATCCAAACGTAGAAACAAAGGATTTATTAAGATCCCTCTAGTCCAAAAGTTCTGGACGCAGCAGACAAAGTCACCATCAAAGCTCATCTCATGATTCCCTGCATCTGACAACTTGCACTGCCCTCAGCTGTGATGGAGCCTTGCCTGGCAGCTCTTCTGCCTTTCCTAAACGTCCACCTCTTACTACCTAGAACTCTCTCACCTTCTCAGACTTTATTTATCCATCCATCCATCCATCCATCCATCATCCATCATCTATCCATCCATCCATCCACCATCACCATCCATTTATCCATCATCCATCCATCCATCCATCCATCATCCATCATCTATCCATCCATCCATCCACCATCACCATCCATTTATCCATCATGCATGATTCACCATCCATCAGTTCATCCATCCATTCATCCACCATCAAGAGCCATCAGTCCATCCATCCATTCATCTATCTGCCATCCTTCAATCCATCATCCATCTATCCATCCACTGTCCGTCATCTACCTACCATCTGCCATCCATCCATCTACCATCATCCATCTACCATCCATCCACCATTCATCTTCCTTGAATCTATCATTCATCCATCAACCATCCCTCAATCCATCATTTATCTATCCATCCACCCAGCCATCCATCTGTGCACCCATTACCCATCACCCCCCCATTCCAGGCCTGCCTCAGAGCTCCTGTTGCCAAGCCTTGCTGTGTGTCCCCTTCACTGTCTCCCTTGTGAACTCTAAGCTCCCAAAGGCACGTGGTTTAGCAGTCCCAGGCAAAAAACCTAACACACACCAGCAGAGCCTCCCACTAGAGATAGGGAAGGCTTCCCCTGGCTCATTCTCCTTACCAAGGCAAGAACTGTCTTCTCTTGAAAGTGGGTCATCAAGCCTGTTGTATTATCACCAGGACAGGAACTCCTTCAACTCTCAGAAAGCCTAGGTTGTTAGAAATTTTATCATATTGGGCAGAAGTCCACTTTCTGGAGGATTTCTTACTGTGGTTTTTGAGAGTGGGCACTTTGTTTCCTGTTCATCTCATATTCCTAGTTCAGCCTAGTGCCTGGCATATTAGGAACTCTCCGATCCTGGATGGACGGATGGTGGATGGTGGATAGATGGATGATGGATGAATGGTGGATGATAGGTAATGGATAGATGATGAAGGGATGATAGATGGATGGATGATGGTGGAATGAGGGATGGATACATGATAAATTGATGGATAGGTGATAAATAGATAGGGCCAGTTGCGGTGGCTCACACCTGTAATCCCAGCACTTTGGGAGGTGCTGGAGGTTGAGGCAGGTGGATCACAAGGTCAGGAGTTCAAGACTAGCCTGCCCAATATGGTGAAACCTTGTCTCTACTAAAAATATAAAAAAAAAAAAAAATAGCCAGGTGCAGTGACAGGCGCCTGTCATCCCAGCTGCTTGGGAGGCTGAGGTAGGACAATGGCTTGAATCCAGGGGGCGGAGGTTGCAGTGAGCCAAGATCACACCACTGCACTGCAGCCTAGGTGACTCTGTCTCAAAAAAAAAAAAAAGGATGATGAATAGGTGAAGGGTGAATGGATGGATGGGTGGTGGTGGATGGTGGATGATGGGTAAAGGATGGGCATGGATGGTAGATGTGTGGATAATGTGTGGATACGGACGAGGAATGGATGAATGTGGATGATGGATGCTGGATGATGGATGCTGGATAGATGTGCATGATGGACGGATGGATGATGGGTGGATTGATGTGGATGACAGACAATGGGTAGATGATGCGAGGATGGATAGATGGGTGGTGGTGGATGGTAGATGATGGACGAGAGATGAGTGGATGATGGATGGATGCATGGACGGACGGATGGTGAATGAATAGATGAATTGATGAATGGACAGATGGTAGATGGTGGTAGATGATGGATGATTGATAGGTAATGGATGGATAGATGGATGGATGCATGGACAGACGGATGCTGAATGAATAGATGAATTGATGAATGGACAGATGGTAGATGGTGGTAGATGATGCATGATAGGTAATGGATGGATAGATGGATGGATGGCATGATAGATAAATGGATGGATGGATGTGGATGATGGGTGCATGAATGAATGAAAGGAAGGAAAGGTAGATAACAGATACTTTGGATGAATTCAGTAAATAGCTGCTAAATGAGACCACAGCAAGAATCTGGGAAAGGTAGTTTTTCCTGGTGGAAGAGATTCCCTTACAGAACAATTTTGTTATCAAGTTTCTTCTTTTTCCCTTCTCTGACAGCTGACGCTGTGTTAGAATAAAAATCTTGGCCTGAATAGGGCAGGCCTTAGGTGGCTGAAAAAGTTCACCCAGGCTCCTCCTCAGGTGACTTGGCAAATTGGCAGCATTTGTGTTTAAGCACCCTGCCTGCCAGTAGCCTGTGTCCCATTGTAGTGGGGCCTCCGGCAGCCCACTGTGATGAGCGCACTTTCCTGCTGACTGGGATGATTCCCTGGCCTTCTGGGACGGCTGGTGCTTCCCATGGGCAGGATGCCTCTGTTGTGTCAACAAAAGCAGAAACCCCTGACAAAGGTGTTTGTGGCAGAGAACCTGGCTTCTGTGGGCTGGCTGCCAGGACTGCAGAGGCTGGGTGTGAGTCCTGGCCTCAGGGGAGCCCGGAGTTGGCTCCTCTGTAAACAGATGACTCTGGGCAGTGGTTCATAACCTATGTGCTTCAAAGGCCTGTGGAAATCTGATCAGAGCAATGGATTCTCTGTCCAGAGTGATGCCTGCGCTCCCGGACGCAGCCACTCGTTTGCACCCCCTATTTTGGGAGGGTAGTGAGCCACTGCAGCCTCTCCATAGAACCTTGGGTGGAATGCTTCCTACAGGGACTCATCTCTTGCTGCTGTGGCTGCCACCTGGGCATTCTGGGAGTCTTCCTTGCATGGTTTCAGGACATTTTTAAACTTTTATTTATTTATTTTATTTTCTTATTTTTAGAGATGAGGTCTCATTCTCTCCCAGGCTAGAGTACAATGGTGCTAACATGGCTCATTGCCGCCTTGAAATCCTGGGCTCAAGCAATCCTCCTGCATCAGTGTCCCACGTAGCTAGGACAACGCCTGCATACCACCACGCCTAACTCATTTATGTCGCTTTTTTTTTTTAGAAAAAGGGTCTTGCTATGTTGCCCAGGCTTACCTTTTTATTTTGAAATAACTTTAGACTTACAGAAACATCGCAGGAGTGGCACTGAGGGCCTGAGTCCCCTCGCCCAACCCCTGGCACATAACCGTGCCAATCATTCAGCACTAAAGTGTGTTGTGTTCACACGCTCCAGATGCCACTCAGCTTTCCTCCATTTTTCCATCAGGATCCCTTTTCTGTCCCAGAATCCCATCTGGGGTCCCTTGCTACTTCTGGTGATGCCATGCCTCTGGCTCCTCCGCTCTTCCCTGTTTGTCGTGCCCCTGAGACCTCCGAGGAGCATAGTTAGGCATTTTGCACAACAGCCATCAATGGGGTGGGTCTGACGTCTCCCAGGGGTGGGTCTGATGTCTCCCAGCGATGGAATCTGCGGGCTGCGCATTTTTGGCGTGAATACCTTGAAGGCTACATGTGGCTGGCCTTCATGCAACCTCCCAGGAGGCACACGGTACTGTGTGTCCCGTTTCAGGCAAGGCGAACCCAGTCCGCAGTGTCAGGTGCCATCTGCCAGGCTTCTCCAGTGCACAGTTGAGGCTTTTCCCGTTGTGCTTGATCAACACTCCGAGCTGCTGCGGAACTGCTCAGACACCTCCTGCCAGCTTTAACGAAGGCTGTCCTGGCCGGAACACAGGGTCTCCTGCTTTTCCGGCCTATGGTCTTGCAGCCTGCAGCTTCTACTTTGGCCTGGTATGGGGGTGTCTGGCCTGGGATCCGAGCCTCCCTGCAGAGACTTCTTGTCTCACAACTGAATCAAAGGCCTACTCCACGGCTGCCTCAGCCTGGCCCGGAGCTCCACCTCCACATGTGACAAGAGGGGAAATCCAGGCTCAGCCTGCTGGTGACTGAACCGAGCAAGAATGAGCTCTTTTCTGTCCGAGTGGAAGCCCTGAGCACCACCACCCTTGCCCCTAAGTGTGTCTGGCTGTTGGGGCTGTTTGCCTGAGTTCTGATAAGCAGGATCTCCAGGCCCTTGTTCTGGGAAGGGCATGGGTGAGGCAGAGTGAGCCCTGGCCGCAGGCTCTGGTTCTCCCCTTATCAGAAGTTCAGGAACCAGGGAAGGGCAGGAGGGAGGGGCTGGCCTTGGAGACAGACTCCTGTAGAAGCCTGCTGGCAAGGTAGGAAGGCAGCTCAGCTGGGGTACGGTATTCAGGGCATGGGATGCCCAGGCCATGTGGGAGTGAGAGAGTCCAGCCGGGAGGGCAGGTGGAGCTGTGTGCCATCCATAAGCTCCAGGAGCACCCAGGACATTCCTCAGCCCTGCCTCTCAAGCCTCCCTGGAAGGGAAGTGGGGCAGATGGCAGGGAAGGGGTGCTGACTAGGCGAGGGGACCACCTGAGTCCTTCAAAGAGCAGAGCAGGCACTTAGGCTTGTAGGCATAGAGAGGATTCATCCAGCCACACGGGAATTCACTCAGGGGCAGTGGATTCAGCAAAGGACCCCCAGGCCTGTCTATGAATTGATCAGTTGTGTTAAGGAAGGTCGGGGTGCGGGCTTCAAGTTTCTAGAGCTGCCTAGCTGCTCCCTGGGAAAGGGAACAGCAGAGGCTGCATGATGGACCTGGGTGCCTTAGAGGGGCAAGGGTGGGCCTGCCTAGTTCCTGACTCAGCCCAGGGCTCCTGCCCTTCACTCTGGCCCCAAGAAATATCTATGGGTTGGGCCTTGTGCTCCGGATTGGAAATAAAAGGTGAGCCAAACACAGTCCCTGGCCCTAGGGAGCCAGGGCTGGGGAGGGAGTCAGTGGACAAATCTTCCTGGCTGGGGAGGGGCAGCCAGATGTAGAGGACACCCGGCCCTGGCCACTCCCCTCAGAGCAGGCAGGGTATTC
The DNA here is from genome assembly GCA_028533165.1 of Leontopithecus rosalia. Taxonomy (NCBI): domain Eukaryota; kingdom Metazoa; phylum Chordata; class Mammalia; order Primates; family Cebidae; genus Leontopithecus; species Leontopithecus rosalia. The sequence continues at coordinate 43,495,951 of CM052666.1, read as the reverse complement.
AGGGCGTGGGATACCCTGAAGGTCTAGCCGGGAGACTGAGGTCTCAGACTGAGCCAAGGAAGGCACTGGAAAGAGCCCGAGGTCAAGACAAAGGGCTGAGTGCAGCCTGAGGCCAGGGAGCAGCACTGACCTCAGGAGAGGACACAGATCCCCGAGGGGGCTTGGAATGGCCAGACTGGCACCGGGCAAGACCTGAGCCTGCAGAGTGTGCTGCGAGGCTCAGTGTGGAGGGGTGTGAGTGTGCGTCTGTGGGAGATGTGCATGTGTGTGCTGTGCATGTGTGGAGGGGTGTGTGTGCATCTGTGGGAGATGTGCATGTGTGTGGTGTGCATGTGTGGAGG
>CM052666.1:43454872-43495110 GCA_028533165.1 Leontopithecus rosalia | reverse complement strand
ATATATATATATATATATATATATTTTTTTTTTTTTTTTGAGACGGAGTTTCACTCTTGTTGTCCAGGCTGGAGTGCAGTGGCGTGATCTGGGCTCACTGCAAACTCTGCCTCCCGGTTTCAAGAGATTCTCCTGCCTCAGCCTCCCAAGTAGCTGAGATTACAGGTGTCTGCCACCACGCCCCACTAATTTTTGTATTTTTAGTAGAGACCAGCTTTCACCATGTTAGCCAGGCTGGTCTCAAACTCCTGACCTTGTGATCCACCCGCCTCGGCCTCTTAAAGTGCTGGGATTACAAGCGTGAGCCACTGTACTCAGTCCTTTTTTTTTTTTTCTTAAAGACAGGGTCTTGCTCTATTGCCGAGGCTGGAATGCAATCATAGTTCACGCAGCCTCAAGCTCCTGGGCTGTAGCAATCCTCCCACCTCAGCCTCCTGAATAGCTGGGACTACCGGCACACCACTGCACCTTGATAATTTTTAAAATCTTTTGTAGAGATGGGCTCTGGCTGCATTGCCAAGCTCATCTCAAACACCTGGGCTCAAGCAATCCTTCCACCTCAGCCTCCCAAAGGGCTGGGATTGCAGCCACCAGGCCCAGCTGTTTGTTTTTTTAAAAGGGCTGGAGTGCGGTGGTGTGATCATCGCTCACTGCAGCCTTGACTTCCTGGGCTCAAGCCATCTTCCCGCCTCAGCCTCCCAAGTAGCTGGGGCCACACCCAGTTAATATTTTTTGTTTTTGAAGAGATGGGGTCTTGCTATGTTGAAAAGTCTGCCCTGGTCTCAAGCAGTCCTCCTGCCGCGTCCTCCCAAAGTGCTGAGATTACAGGCATGAGCCACTGTACCTAGCCAAAGTTGATTGTTAAAAAGGGCCTGGTGCCAACCTCCCCTGTCTCTGGCTTCTTCTGTCACCATGTCATCTCTTGCACACACTGGTTCCCCTTCACCTCCCCTTCCCCTTCTGCCACAAGTAGAAACAGGCTGAGGCCCTTGCCAGAGGCAGCTGCCGGAGCCATGCTTCTGCGTAGCCTGCAGATCGTGAACCAAGTAAGCCACTTTGCCTTTTCCACCACGCAGCCTCAGGAGCTCCTTTAGAGCAATGCAAATGGGCTCGGACCCTGCTCTTCCCAAGTCTGGCCGAGGCCTCAGAGCTGAGCCCTGCTAACGCTGTGTCTCTCCTCTCTCTGCAGCGACCCGGGAGTCAGCCTTTGTCCACGCCATTGCCTCAGCCGGTGTGGCCTTTGCGGTGACACGCTCATGTGCAGAGGGCACAGCCGCCATCTGTGGCTGCAGCAGCCGCCACCAGGGCTCACCAGGCAAGGACTGGAAGTGGGGTGGCTGCAGCGAGGACATCGAGTTTGGTGGGATGGTGTCTCGGGAGTTCGCCGACGCCCGGGAGAACCGGCCAGATGCCCGCTCAGCCATGAACCGCCACAACAACGAGGCTGGGCGCCAGGTAGGTTCACAGCCCGCAGGGGCGTGGGGAAGAAGGAGCCTCCTCAGCAGGGCATGTGCCCTGGTTCCTTGGGGCATGTGGCCTGGTGAGGCAGGATGGTGACCAGGCCAAGGGTCTGCTGGACTCTTGCCTGGGTGTGTAATGCTTTGCACTAGCCAACTGCACAAAGCGTCCAGTGCGCTCCTGGGGATGGCGAGCCCACCTGTGGACTGGGATGGCCAAGCAGGAGGGATGGGGCGAAGGCCTGGTCCACAGGAGCCCCTCACAGCCCAGGAGGGAGACTGCCAGGCAGCCGCAGAGACGAGGGGAGCCCTGCAATGAGGAAGTGCGGGCACTCAGGTGGCCCGATGCCAAGGACAGCTGGCAGTTATTTAGGAGGAGGGAGGCTGGGAGAGCCTCCCAGGCAGCCTGGAGGTCTGGGCACAGTATGGCATGCAGCGGAACAAAGAGCGTCTTGTTGTGGAGAGGCCACCCCAGACCAAGCTGTGCAAAGTTCCGTGAGCCTGTGTCTTAGTCTGTCTGTGCTGCTACAACAAAATGCCATAGACAGGATAATTTATAAACGATGGAAGTTTAATACCAGTTCTGGAGACTGGGAAGTCCAAGATCATGGCCCCAGCACATTCCTTGTCCAGTGAGGGCCTGCTCCTCACGGATGGTGTTTCTGTGTCCTCACCCGGCAGAAGGGTGCGGTTCTCTCTCGGGTTCCTTTTTTATTTTGAGATGGAGTCTCGCTCTCTCACTCAGGCTGGAGTGCAGTGGTGTGATCTCAGCTCACTGCAACCTCCCAGGTTCAAGTGATTCTCCTGCCTCAGCCTCCCAAGTAGCTGGGATTACAGGTGTGTACCACCATGTCCAGCTAGTTTTTGTATTTTTAGTATACACGACATTTCACCATGTTAGCCAGGCTGGTCTCAAACTCCTGACCTCGTGATCCACCTGATTCAGCCTCCCAAAGTGCTGGGATTACAGGGGTGAGCCACTGCGCCTGCCCGCATCTGGGGTTACTTTTAGGAGGTCATTGTTTTAGGCCATTCTTACACGGCTATAAAGAAATGCCTGGGGCCAGGTGATTTATAAAGAAGGAAGGTTTAACTGGCCCATGGATCTGCCAGCTGCACAGCATGGCACCAGCATCTGCTCAGCTTCTTGGGAGACCTCAGGGAGATTACACACATGGCAGAAGATGGAGTGGTGGCAGGCACGTCACACAGGCCAAAGCAGGAGCAAGAAAGAGTGTGGCGGAGAGGTTGCCACACAGACCTTGCGTGAAGGCATTCACTACCGTGAGGACAGCACCAGGCCACTCATGAGGGACCTGGCCCCATGACCCAAACACCTCCTACCGGGTCCCAGGCCCAACACTGGGGATTACACCTCAACATGAAATTTGGAAGGGATACACATCCAAACCATATCAGGCACTACTCCCACTCATGACGCTCCACCTCACTTGATCAAATTCTAAAGGCCCTACATCTTAATGCTGTCACCTTGAGGGTAAAGATTCCTGTTTGTGGGGAGTGGGACCAGAGCCTCACTGGAGTACAGTGGCCCTATCTCAGCTCACTGCAGCCTCCACCTCCTGTGTTCGAGTGATTTTCCTGCGTCAGCCTTCCGAGTAGCTGGGACTATAGGTACATGCCACTATATCCAGCTTTTTTTTTTTTTTTTTTGCTACGGAGTCTCTCTCTGTTGCCCAGGCTAGAGTACAATGGCACGATCTTAGTTCACTGCAACCTCTGCCCGAATTCTAAAGATTCTCCTGCCTCAGTCTCCTGAGTAGCTGGAATTACATGCATGCACTACCACGCCCAGCTAATTTTGTATTTTTAGTAGAGATGGAGTTTCACCATGTTGGCCAGGCTGGTCTCGAACTCCTGACCTCAAGTGATCCACCCACCTCTGCCTCCCAAAGTGCTGGGATTACAGGTGAGCCTGTAATGTTCATAGGTAAAAATTTTAACCCATGAACTTTTGAGGAACACATTCAGACCACAGCAGTTTGCTAAGAAGGACTTGGTCAGAAGATCAGTGGATGACTGAGGGTGGGAAGCTGGCTGACAGGCAGTGACGGGTGTAAGGGGCATCCATGTTGGATTTAGCAACATAGCAACATGAAGATGGTAGCTGCCCTTGACTGTAGAATCGGGGATCACAGAGGGGTGAAGAGTGAACAGGGGATATTCACCTTTCAACAGTGAGGAAGTAGATAACTCAGACTAATCCTCCTGCAGAAGACAAGTTCAGAGGCAGAATGAGCTGTAGAAAGCGCCCTGTGCAGTGTGGAGAACCCACACATATACAGTTGCCCGGTTCACGATACACGAGGCTGTGCAGTTTGGGCTTTAGGATCAGGAATCAAAATAGTACCAGACTTTACAGGAGCAATAATGACAGCTAGAGGAAAATAGAGTACTCCAGGCGCGGTGGCTCACGCCTGTAATCCCAGCACTTTGGGAGACTGAGGCGGGTGGAGTTCAAACTAGCCTGACCAACATGGTAAAACCCCCTCTCTACCAAAGATGCAAAAAATCAGCCGGGTGTGATGGCACACACCTGTAGTCCCAGCTACATGGGAGGCTGGGGCAGGAGAATTGCTGGAACCTGGGAGGCGGTGGTTGCAGTGAGCTGAGATCAGGCCATTGTTCTCCAGCCTAGACAACAGGGTGAGACTCCATCTCAAAAGAAACAAAGAAAAGAAAAGAAAATAGAGTAATACTCACAATTCTAAGATGTAAAAGCGATTTTAAGCCAAGAATTCACTTCCCAGCAAAACTATCAGTTAAATGGGATAGTAGAAAAGATTTGTTTTTAGACATGACATTTCATAAAATTTACAAGGCCTTTTCTGGGGGCGGGGGACATCTCTGCAAGAAGATGAAATTGGTAGAATAGCTGATGTGTTTGGACATCTTGAAGAGAATATTATGTAAATAAGGGAGAATTCGAGGCTGAATCAGTACATTAATAACAGCAACTACAAAAAGTCATTTAGGAAAAGAAAAATCATAATGTATCACTTGTCTCAGCAAAGTCTGACATCTAACGTAGTCCCAGTACCACCAGTGAATACTGATGTGAAATTAAGCTAGTTTTTAGGCAGGAGGGGTTGGTGGTTGGAGTGTGCATCAGTGTGGTGAAGTAGGCAGAGAGAACTACCTACCACCCACCACGGTGAGAGGCCAGTAAATAATGCCTAATGCTGAAAAATCAAGAGCTGTCAGGACAAATGTGTTCTTAGAGTTGTAGACACTGCAAAAGGCTGCATGTGGGGCCAGAACTGCTGTTTCTCTACGCAGGTCTTGGAAACTGCTGGGCTCCTTAAAGTATGCGCCCTATATATCTTTGATCCAAAGTAAAACTAAAACGAAAGAGGAAGGAAAATGGATATTAGATAAACTAGACAGATGGTGGGGGTGGGTATGCTGCTCTACAGATGCCCATAGGAAACAGTCAATATCAGAGGGGGCAGCGGAAGAAGGAGCCAGAAGGGGACGAAGAGGAGGCAGGATTGGGACCCAGATCCCAGCTGAAGCCTTAGATTAGAACTCTCCAATAGAAGTAGAATGGGAGCCACAAATGGCTTGTAGGTTATTATAATTTGTCCCACAGAGACACATAGATCGTTATAAATTTTCTAGTAGCCACATTTAAAGAGTAAACAGGTAAAACGAGTATTTTTGGTTTGGTTTTGTTTGAGGCGGACTCTCGCCCTGTAGCCCAGGCTGGAGTGCAATGGTGCAACCTCCGCTCACTGCAACCTCTACCTCCTGGCTCAAGTGATTCTCCTGCCTCTACCTCCCAAGTAGCTGGGATCACAGGCACCCACCACCACGCCGAGCTAACTTTTGTATTTTTAGTAGACACGGGCTTCACCTCAAGTAATCCACCCACCTCAGCCTCCCAAAGTGCTGGGATTACAGGCGTGAGCCACGTGCCCGGCCAGAAACAAGTCTTAATAGTAAATTTGATTTAACTCAGGATAGCCAACATGCTATCATTTCAATAATGCAGTCAGTATCAAAATTATGAAACAGCAGGGATGCAAGGGGAAGGGTCCCAACACTGCGTTCCTCTTCTTCTACAACCCCGTAGTGACCAGCTTCCTTGTTACTCATGCTCAGTACTCCTGCCTTTCCACCCAGCCTACACACCTCCTCTGGGCAGCGTGCCTGTGTCCTCAGGGTCAGAAGGAGCACCTTTCCCCCTGCATCCCTGCACTTTGCTGCGGCTTTTGGTGTGTGGCATCGCACGCTGCAGCTCAGTCCTTCCTTCACTCCACCCTAGACAGTGTAGAAGTACTCAGCTAGGAGACACGGAGAGGGGAGCCCCCCAGGCCCGGACCGGGGAAGGCTTGGGTCTGGCAAGGGAGCAGGGACCAGCAGCTGCACCACAGAAAGGGGGTGGTCCGGGGGCCCTGTCTGGGAGTCTGCCCCCTCTGCCCGGGGCTGTATGGAGCACGAGGGCTGCCGGGGACCCGTAACGCTGTTTCCTCGGGGAGACGCACCCCTGACCCCGGCTCCTGCGCGTGCCCCGCAGGCCATCTCCAGCCACATGCATCTCAAGTGCAAGTGCCACGGGCTGTCGGGCAGCTGCGAGGTGAAGACGTGCTGGTGGTCGCAGCCCGACTTCCGCGCCATCGGCGACTTCCTCAAGGACAAGTACGACAGCGCCTCGGAAATGGTGGTAGAGAAGCACCGCGAGTCCCGCGGCTGGGTGGAGACCCTGCGGCCGCGCTACACCTACTTCAAGGTGCCCACGGAGCGCGACCTGGTCTACTACGAAGCCTCGCCCAACTTCTGCGAGCCCAACCCCGAGACGGGCTCCTTCGGCACGCGCGACCGCACCTGCAACGTCAGCTCGCACGGCATCGACGGCTGCGACCTGCTGTGCTGCGGCCGCGGCCACAACGCGCGCGCGGAGCGGCGCCGGGAGAAGTGCCGCTGTGTGTTCCACTGGTGCTGCTACGTCAGCTGCCAGGAGTGCACGCGCGTCTACGACGTGCACACCTGCAAGTAGGCGCCGCCCGCGCCTCCCCCTGGACCGTGCGGGCCCTGCCTGGGGTGGGCTTTTCCCCGCGTGGAGCCAGACACTCAGCAGCCGGGACGGGGCGGGGCTCCTCCCTGGGGCGGGGCTCCTCCCTGGGGGCGGAGCTCCAGGATGGGCAGGGCTCTGCATAGGCTTTTCCCTGGGGGCGGGGCTCCTCCCTGGGGCGGGGCTCCTCCCTGGGGGCGGAGCTCCAGGATGGGCAGGGCTCTGCATAGGCTTTTCCCTGGGGGCGGGGCTCCTGAAGGAGGCGGGGCTCCAGGATGGGCAGGGCTCTGCATAGGCTTTTCCCTGGGGGCGGGGCTTCTCCGGGTTAGGGGGAACACGGCTACCCCCGCGGGGACAAGGCACCTCCCATCGGGGCGTGGCTCTTGGTGGGCGGGGCACTTGGTAGGCTTCTACCTGCACGTGGGGGGGGGGGTCTGAAGGAGGCGGGGCTCTGGGATAGGCTCCTCCCTGGGGGCGGAGCTTTTCCCTGGGAGCAGTGTTCCATGGTGGGCGGAACTCCTGTCTGTATGAGGCAGAGCTTCTCCTGACCAGGGCGCGGCCCGTTCCACGCGGACTGTGACTCTGGATGGGCGTGGCATGCATAGGCTCCTCCCTGTGGGTGGGGCTCCGGGACAAGGCTCCGATGGGGGCGGAGCTTCCGTCCGCGGGTGGGATTCCTCCCCGGGAGCCGCCCTCTTGATTAAGGCGTGGCTACTGCAGAAATCCGGGCTCCAGAGCAGAGAATTCAGCCCACCAGCCCCCTTCTCCCCAAGCCGCTGTAAGGTTCCATCCACCCCTGTGTAGAGCCGGGAATGTTCCAAGCGCCTGGCTTTGGGATGCTTCCGGCGCGCGGAGGCCTGTGCCACCCCTTCGTCAGCCTGGGATTTGACCACCCACCCGACCAGGAGCCCTACTGGGGATAGCCTGCAGCGTCCCCCCGCCAGCCCCCAGCCCCAAGACCAAGCTCAGTCCTGGGAGAGGACAGGGGCTTCGTGGAGGCAAGTGATCGAGGCCCTCTCACAGAGGCCCCCCCGCCCGGCCTCCCAGGGAGCCGGCCTGCTGCGCCCCAGGTCCCGCCCGGCTCTGCGCTGCTCAGCTGCGCCCCCTTCTTTGCAGCTGCCCGGCTCCTCCTCCCTGCCCTCGGGTCTCCCCACCTGCACTCCATCCAGCTACAGGAGAGATCAAAGCCTCCGGTCCCATCCCTCCCTTTCCTCCGTCTGTCCACAGCCCCTCATAAGGGAAAGATAGAAAGAGGGGTACAGCCCCCCAGGCTGCCCAGAGCTGTTGGTCTCATTTGGGGGCTGTTCGGGAGGTTTGGGGGTATCAACCCGCCACTGTGCTGCTCGCGGAGGTCCCACAGCCTTGAGATGGGCTGGCCTTCCCGGCCCCTGTGGCAGGACTGGAGCAAAGGTCCGCTTTCCTGGAGCCAATGGCCTGGTCCCTCCTGATGCATCCAGAATGAATGGGAGGCCACTGAACCCAATCAGCCCATATCCCTGGCCTCCCTATGGCCAGAGCCGCTCAGCCTCTGCCACTGTGAACCGGCTCCCACCCTCGAGGTGCTGGGAAGAGACGCGACCAGGCGGGGCGCCCCAAGAGCCCAGAAGAGGGGACTCCGCCATCCTCTGCCTCAGATTCTGTGTTTTTGGTTGTAATGTATCTGATGCTGCTATATCCACTGTCCACTGGAGTTAGATGAATAGATGTGTTGTGTTTTGGGTTTTTTTCTTTTTTCTATGAAAGAAATTTAGTCATAGCTTGAGAATTTCAAAGAATGGGAAAAGTGAAAAAAGGAACCAGCCAGCAAGGCTGTGGTCTAGGCTGGATTCTGGGTGGTGGGTCAGCATGGTGTTGAGAAAGTAGAGAAGATGCCCACTCAGGGGCTCAGGGCCTGGGTCTGAGGCAGGGGGGGGCCCCGGGACCATGATGAGCAGGGCACCTCCACAGCTGGAACTCCAAGGGGAAGGAATAAGAATAGCCAAGCCGAGGAAATGAGGGAACGGCCATTGGCACCAAGGCCTGGAGCAGGGTAGAGCCTCTGATGGGGAAAGCAGCAGGCACCTGAGGCCCCACATAGGCAGCCCTAAGGGAAGGGGCTTGACCAAGCCCCCAGCGAGTCAGTAGTGCCGTGGGTCGCCCACCATCTCCCCTCCCGCAGAGCCCACACTTACTCAGCTGGCACCCCAGCACCAGCTATGGATGTGCCCCGACTCTCTGGGTTTGAGGACGGTGCCTGGTAACCCGTGGCCTCGAAGTGTGGGGTCGGCTGGATCCCAGCAGGATCCTGGAATGGGGCTGGCCATCAGTTCCTCAGAATCCTCACCTCCTGGGCTGTGCATAGGGCAGCCCTGCCTGTGGGACCCCATCTCCTCTCCCCAGCTGAGGAAGGCAGAAACAGCCCCTGGAACAGGCAAGCCATCCTGCCCATGGGAGGCCTCACGTGGCCTCACTAGGGGTGCCAGGCGATCCTCTGGAAACAGGCAGCAGGGTCCCAGGGCTCTCAAGGCCATGCCTTCCCCACCCCAGCCCCACCCAGGATCTCTGCTCCACTCTCTGCCCTCCCATGCCTGCCTTGTCCCTGTGCCCACCTCTGGGCCCTGCCTGGATGCCCAGCCAGACCCTCAAGGCAGTGAATGCCAAGGGAAGAAGCCATAGAGCAGCCAGCGCACCTGCTTGAGGGCTGGGCCCAGCAAAGCCTCCATGCTCAGGCCATTTGCATGCCTCTAGTGGGGAGCCAGGCCTGCAGAGAACAGGAGGGGCTGGCCATCCCCCCCATGCCCTGTGGTAAGAAGGGGGGATCAAAGTGGCCCCAGGGGTGGGGCAGGTGCACCAGCATCCTAGGCCTGGAGGCCATAGGAACACAACCCCCAGGCCCCAAAAGCCAGAGAAGGGCCAGCCTTGGACAGGGGCAGGACCCCGCCAGGTGAGGCACCTGCCATCCCAGCCCCCGAGGGCACAGGGCCAGGGCCTGCAGCTCAGGCTGGGCAGAGGGGCCTGAGGGACTGCTGACCTCCCTCCCAACACCCTGGCCCCAGGGGACCCACATGGCTGGCCCGCAGGACACCCTCTCTAGGCCACACCAGGCCTGGCTGCCCTCTCTGGGTGCCATTTTCAAGCTCGTGCCCTTGCTCCTGGCTTTTGTGACGGGTCCACCAGAAGCCTGGCCTTCCCAAATATGGTCCTGTGCCCCATCCACCTCCCTGAGGCTATGGGTCCAGCCCAGCCCCCACAAGTGCCCTGCTCCTCTCTGCCCCAGGTCCAGTCTGTCCACCCACTCAATGCCCAGGGCCTCCTCATGGTGCGGGCGCAGTGAGGCCACACAGTACCCACGGAACAGGAGTATGCCGCCCTCTGCCAAGAGAACCCTGCTGGCTGCACAGGACTCCTGCCCAGGCCTGGCCACTGGGAAACCCCTGCCCACAGCAGCCACGCAGAGCCTCATGAAGCAGAGGCCCCTGCCCCAGGACAGTCAAGGAGGCCAGGCCCAGGAGGGGCTGAGGGCTGAAGTGTGGCCGCTGGGGTGACTGTGAAGAAGGGGTGCTTCTCCAGAGCAACCAGCCAGGGGAGCACAGAGCTGCCAGGGCCTGTGAGGGCCACGGGAGAAGGGACCTGGTCCAGGACTCTGGAGGCCCAGCACCCCTTCCCCTCATATCCCTAAGCCCTGCATCAGCCTCCATGCACCCCTGAGGTCTGGTGGGCACCACAATATCACTCCAGCCACAGCTTCACTGGCTGGGACTCTGAGGCCCATTCCAGACGGGTGTCCCACTGCTCCAGGTGGCCCTGACCGTCCACAGGCAGAGCCACTGGAATTCCCCGGTGGGCTCCGGGGGCCACTATGCTGCTGTCTACCTGAGGGAGCCAGTGGCGCTTCACCAATGGGGGCACCCCAAGCTTGCTCAACTCACCAGGCCTTCCTGAGCAATAACCATAAGGGGTCAGTCCTTAGGGGAGGGTGGCGCACCACAGGAGCCCCTGGTCAGCTCCAGCGCATGGACACAGTGCCTCTGAGTCGGGACCCAGGGCAGAGCCACCCTAATTGGCACCTACTGGGCCCCAGTGTTGGGGGCATTGCAGATGAAAGACTCGGGAGGTGACTGGGCAGGCAGGGGGTGCAAAAGCGTGGGCACAACTGCCAGGTCACAGGGACCTGAGGACTCAGTGTAGGCCGGGGCGGGAGCCCATACCCAGATCCCGGCCAGGGCCACCTGGGGGCTTGAAGCTGAGGTCAGCAGAGAGGTCCCCAGCACCCAGGCTCTGTCTCCACAGCTGAGGCCCAGAGGGGACAGTGCTGGACAAACAGCCTGCCGGAGACTCGGGGGTATCTGGGTGCAGGGCCCAAGGTTTCCTTGCAGGCCTGGTGTGAAGGACCACCGTGAAGATGGTCTCAGCTGTCCCCATCCCCACTGTGGCCTAGCACAGACAGAGGGCAGACCCCACAAGGGGTCCTGGATGTGCCTCCGAGGAATGGGGATGAGCTGGTCTGCAGCCCCTGGGGCCATATGACACAGCCCAGTTTACAGGCGAGGTGGGCTGGGAGGTAAAACCTGCAACTCACCCTCCTTAGGAGCGAGCCTCGCCCATGCCTGGGCCTCAGTTTCCCTTCTATGCAAAAGACAGTGAGCCAAGGGAGGTCATCCCTCCCAAGGGCCTGCTGGCCTGGACTGCTGCACCTGGTACACATCCTCCCTCACCTGCCAAGGGCGGGCATCACCCCAGGAGCCCCAGCTCCAGCCCCCAGCCGGCCTCAGAAGCCACCCCCCAGGGCGTTTACAGCCCATCTTGCCCACCCGCTGGCAGAGGGAGGAAATGCGCCTGGTGGGCCTGTTCGCAGGTAGTTGAGACAGGACAGGAATAACCATATAAAAGGCCCGGAGGTGGTGGGGCCCCACCCCACCAGGGCGCCTGGCCTAGCCCCCTGCACATCTCACCCTCCTAGCTTTGAAGTCCTGGAGGGGTGTGGCTGGCCCCGACCTTGGGCACCACCCCCCCCCCCCCCCGCACACCCCCCTCTCTCTGACAATCCTCTGCGACACCTACTTTCGGGATCCTGGGGCCTCAGTTTCCTCCCTTCAAGGAGGAGCCTGGAGGCCGCCAGCCAGTCTGGCCTCCCCAGGACGCTGGGAACGCAATAGGCAGGTGCAAGGCCAGCTCCGGGTCCCCATGCCAGACACGAGATGGGGGTGAGGCCCACTGACTGACTGCTCCATGTGGGTCCCCAGCGCTGAGCCTGGGCTGGGTGTGCCCCAGGGCCCTGCCGGCCCTGGCCCTTATCCCGGCTCCGTTGTGGGTCCTCGCTGGGCCCTGCTGGGTGGGTGAGCCCTGAGAAGCTCATCAGTGGAGATGGCCCTCCCTCTCAACCGGGTTCCACACCCAGCCTGCCCCCGTAGTGCGGGCCTGGCGTCACCATCCTCCAGTGCGTGGGAGAGGAGAGGGCAGAGGGCAGGACCCCTGACCAAGGTCTGAGCCTGTCAGTTCCCGGGAGAGCAGCTGCTGCCACAGGAGTTGACACAGCCCAAAAGATGGCCTTGGCTCAGGGGGTCCCTGCCCTGTCCCAGGTTGGAGTGGAGTCTGTCAAGGCCCGAAGGGAACTCCAGGACACAGGTGGAGCAGCCAGGAAGGAATTCAGGGCTTCCCTGGAGGCCCTGGGGTCTTCCTCAAGAAGAAACCTTCTAGAAGCATATTGCTGGGGGAAGGCGAGACCTGGGGGACACCACTGAAGCGGAAAAGAAGCTTGGACTCGGGGGTTCTACACTGCAGACACCCCCTCCAATGACCAGGGCATTGCAGAGATGGTGTCAGGCCCAGCTTGCCATCCAGGCCTCGATATGCCTGTCTGCGTATGGGGTGGATTGCCTGAGACATCGTCAGGCCCTGAGCCCTGAGCCCTGGCAAGGCTGCCCGGGCTCAAGTCCCCCGAGAAGGTGACCCTGTAGCCCATTCCCTGGAGACTTCCTCTAGCCTAGCCCTGGAGGATGTTTCAGCTGGGTGGGTACCTTTGCCCTTTTCCCTGCAGATAGCACCAGGAATGACAGTCAGGGCCATGCACTCAGAGCCTGGCATCAGTGGAGCGGGGTACCCAAGTCGCTAAGCCCAGGGTGGGGCTCCGTGGGTGGACTGTCCGCCCTCCACTGAAGCCTGGAGTGAGAAACCACTAGAGAAAGTCCACAGGGAGGGCCAGAGAGGGAACCCCTGGGATGCTGAGCCAGCCTCTGCCCTCTGCCCAAAGCTCTCTGCCCTCTGCCAGGCTCTGCCCCTGCCCCTACCCTCTGCCAGGCCCTGCCCCTGCCCTTCCACCTGCACCTTGCCCTTCCTAGGCTACCAGCAGAGGGTAGAGGAGGTTGGAACACCCTGGGCTGCCGGCCCAGGTAAGACAAGCAGGGACTCTCAGCCTGGACTGAGCTGGGGATGTGCCCCACCCTGCCCCACCCTGGGGTATGAGAAGACATACCTGCCCTGGGGTCTGGGAGACCCAGTCTCACCCTGGGTCCTGGCAGAAGCAGCCCCAGGCATCGCCCTGGTATGAGCCCTAGTTCTCTCTCCCCTAAAGCTGTGCCACCACCCCTCACAGGCCCCAGCCCCTCCCCTAGGCAGCTCAGCCCTCTTTCCCGGTCTCCTCCCCTCATGGATCCCCCTTTCTGCCTCTGAACCCCTCAGGATGGATGCCTCAGCACAGGGCACTCAGGTCCCTGCCAGAGTCCCGAGTGGGTCTGGAGCCCTGGGTCCCAGGGGTGTGACCTGGAGCAACCGCCATGGTTTGAGGGACCGGGTCAGTGTTCCTGCGGAACTGGGCTGCTGTCAGTGGCTGCCTTCAGGATTATCTGGGAGAGCTTCCAGGAGGAGCTGAGCATGGGGACACTTCCTAGGGCTCCCACATCCTCCTGTAATTCTAAGATTGCATCACTGCGGATGCCATGGAAAATGTGGGCCCCCTTGGCAGCAGGGGCGCTCTCGGAAGGGGCCCAGCTGAAGCCTGGGAGCCACCACCCGCCTGCCCGGCCAGGATGGGAGCTCAGCAGAAGGTGCTAATTGCTGTTTAGCTCCAGGCTGACTCCTTGCTCTCTTTTTGTCTCTCTCTCTTATTTTTTTTTTTTTATTTGAGCCTCTAGAGCACACAGTAAACAGTCATTTGGCTCTCGGGGCCCTGCAAATTGGTGTTTATGGTGCGAAGATCAGGAGAACCTGTCCACCCAAACACAGGCTGTGAGGGAGGAAGCAGGGGTGGGACACCCCACCCAGGCCCAGCTCAAGGGAGCCTCCTTCAGACCGAAGAGCCTGGTCTGACAAGCAGAGGACAGCGATTAACCCAAGAGAGCTTCTAGGAAGAGGTGAGGCATGGGCGGCAGAAAGACCGCCTCCAAGGGAAGCTGCAAAGCCTCCACCATGCCCTCAGGTGCCCCTGGGGAGCCCTGCCCTCCAGGCCAGCTGGGATCAGAGCTTCCTAGCCGGGTCCCAGCCTAGGTCTCCTCCAACAGCACACCTCTCCTGCCCACCCAGTGGCCAGCTGCAGAGTAACAAACTGGCATGCCAAGGCCCAGCCTCTAGGCAGGAGCAGGAAACATGGAGCACTTGGGAGGGACGTGGGGCTGGGACAGTGGATTTCCACAGATGTCGCCCGGCCATTCAGGAACCTCAGGCAGGCAGACTGTGTCCCAGAGCCAGTTCCCAGGTTCCTGTCTTCTGCTGCCCAGACACCCCACCATGGCAGCTGGCTAGGAGGTCACAATGGGGTTGCCCTCTCCTCACTCTATCCAAGGCCTGGCATAAGGTACCACCCTCCAGTGCCCTCCTCATGGAGCAGGCAGCCTGCAGCACCACCACCGAAGGCTGGGAGGATGTGGGAGGTGGACATGGGACCATCAGGAGAGAACATGAGGGGCAGCGTCTGTGAGTACTGGAGCCAGAGTGCGGGGGGGCATGTAGAAGAAGAAATGCTGCAGGCGGGACAGTGCGGGGAGATGGTGCGGGTGGGACAGTGCGGGGAGATGGTGCGGGTGGGACAGTGCGGGGAGATGGTGCGGGTGGGACAGTGCGGGGAGATGGTGCAGGTGGGATAATGCGGGCAGAGGGATAGCATAGGGCAAAAGCCTAAGGGGATGGTATAGGGGATAGAATAGAGGAATCGTGTAGGGGGACAGCATAGGGGAACAGAGTAGAGGAATAGCGTAGTGCTTGGAGTTGGGATCACGGAGGGGATAGTGTAGGGGGCACAGTGCTGTCGGGGTGCAGAGACACCGTGCTGCGTGTCCGTGATGGTTTGTGTGCTCTGTGCCTCCCACTTCATGTAGGGATCCTGCACACACAGAGCCGTGGTCACCCTCCCTGTTTCTGTGTCACTTGGCCTGCCTCAGGTGGAGGGTCAGTGGGCAGTCTGATCCCCGTTAGTGTGGGCACTTTCCTGGGCCGGGGCTAACCATAGGTGGCTCTGCTCAGGCCATACTGGCCCAGTGCTGCCTAAAGGTGTGCAGCTGGCCACCACCCACTTGGAGGTGCTTCTTTGAGGGCTGGTCCAGGGTCAGGAAGGTTTGTCGTCTGCCTCTGTCCCCTCTTCTGCTGCCTGGGTCTGATCAGCAGACCCACCTTTAAGGCCTGAAGCCCATCCTGGCCCCTCGGACATCGTGGCCGGCCGGGCAGTACAACAGGCCTCCCCAGGCCCCCGTGCCACCAGCCCGGTGTGGTCCCTTGCTCCAGGCTCCAGGCCACGTGCCTAGTCAGCAAACGGCAAACGGGGCCCCCCAACCAGCCTCCAGCGTGGCTGCTGTCTGCACCCGCACGTCCACTGCACCGGTGTGTTGGCTGTTTAGATCTTCGCAGCTGTTGCCAAGGGTTCGTTTCTCTCCTCGATCACAAGCTCCGCTGCATGCCAGGTGCACAGGGCCTCTTCCCACCACCTGCCTACTTACTCCAGCTCTGCGGAGGCCTCTGGGTCTGGACTGCAGCCCTGAGAGGCCCAGATGGGTGCCCAGGCTTTGGGCTGGCGGCTGTCCTGCGGGCCACAGTGACACTCTGTCACCTCCTTGTCTATCATCTTCCCACTGGGCAGAGGGGCCGACACTCCCTGACTGCTTCAGTTTGTCTTTCTGCCGTTTTTCCTCCAACCACGCGGCCAAGTCCGGGGCATACGCTGCGAGGGCAGCACTACAGCCGTCCCCTGCCCTCCATGCAGCACTACAGCCCTCCCCTGCCCTCCATGCCAGCCTCCCTCATGGGGCCACCCACCTGCTGCATGCTCCTGCAGCATCCAGAACTTTCCACGGCAGCCCTGGCCACTCCCTCCCTCCTGAGAAGGGGTCCCATGGTGTGGGTGTGCAGCTGGGCCTGCAGGTGATGGGCAGGGTGGCCACGCGGTGGCCTGGGAGCAGTAGGCAACACCCAGACCCCAGGGTGAGAGTAAGCAGCTGGCACAGGTAGGCCGGGGCAGGCCGGGGTGTTCTGGTGTCCCAGAGCCAGCCTCACCCTCCCAGTGGGGACACTGAGGCCCATCTGATTCACGGTGTCTGGGAGAGTCTCTTTTCATTGAGGTCAGAGGGCGCTTACTGAAGGACCCAGCCATGAGTACGGCCTCTGCCCAGCCTGGCTCCAGGCTGCAGTGACTGGCATGGGGGGTGGAGGCCCCTGGGCATGGTTCTGCCCACCCCAGCAGCACAGGCCTTGGACACAGGTGGGGCACAGGTGGGCGGGTGCCGGCAGCAGATGCTGGGGAGACAGCAATGCCTTCAGCTGGGCTTTTTAATTAACCTCAGCCGCCCCTCCTGAAGGGCCCCAATTAAGTGAAGAATGCGCCGCAGAGTGAGGTCAAGCTCAGGGCGGGTTTTAATGAAAGCTCCGTGGCCTGGGCAGGAGCGCCCTCGCCTGACTGCCTGCTCCCTGGTTCTTGTGCCGGGGGCCGCCCACCTCCTCCTCCCGCCTGTCAGGCCGCAGACCAGGCGGCCCCTCTTTGAGCCACCGTCCCGCTGCTGGCACAGTCCCACCCGAATGCTGAGCGTCTATGGTGTGTCCACTGCAAAGGCAGACAGAAATCACACAATGAGTAACCAGGTCAGACGTGCAGACGCCAGGAAAAAAGCAGGTGAGGTGAGGCACAGAGGGAGACAGAGAGGGCCGGGCCACCATGCTGGGGACAGGACCTGCAGGAGGTGGGCAGGGAGTAACCCTGGAGGACGGGCCCTGGGGACAGGGGCGGCGGCCTGGCTGAGCAGCTGAGGGTTAGCCTGCAGAAGCCCGCATGCAAGAAATCGAGGGCAGACACGTCTCCCGAAAAGATATAAACAGTAGCAGGTACCCAGAAAGACGCTCCAATTCATGAGTCCTTCAGGACACACAAATCAAAACCACCAGGAGACACCAGCTCACCCCATCAGGATGGCAGCTATTAAAGAAACAAAACGAGTTGCCGGATGCTGTGGCTCACACCTATAATCCCAGCTACTCAGGAGGCTGAGGTGGGAGGATTGCTTGAGGCCAGGAATTTGAGACCAGCCTGGGCAACATAGTGAGACCCGGTCTGTACAAGAACGATAATCTTAATTAACCAGCATGGTGGTGTGTGCCTACCACCCCAGGTACTCTAGAGGCTGAGGCGGGAGGATCACTTGAGCCCAGGAGGCAGAGGTCGTAGCAAGCCAAAATCACGCCACTGCACTCCAGCCCAGGTGACACGGAAAGACCCTGTCTCTAAAAAAATGTAATTTTATTAAAAAAAGGTTAATATGATAAGTCCTATGTTATGGATATTTTACCACGATTTTTTTAAGAACAGGGTTTCACCATGTTGGTCAGGCTGGTCTTGAACTCCCGACCTCAGGTGATCCGCCCGCCTTGGCCTCCAAAGTGCTTGGCTTACAGGTGTGAGCCACCACGCCCGGCCAACCACAATTTTTAAAAATGAGAAAAATTTGAGGACAGAGGGCTATGGGCATGGGAGGCTTTCAGCCACACTCAGCAGAGCAGGAGCTGCGTGGGGCTTCTGAGCAGAGACTGACACCAGGGGCCTGGCTCCCCACAAGACCCCCCACACCCTGCCTCACACAGTGGGGTGTGCCCCAGGACCTTGAGCCACATATTCACGGGTCCCAGCAACAGAGCCCTTGCGTCTGACAACAGGAGAACAGCAGCTGGGGAGGGCTAGCAGGCAGGCACGTGCGCCCACCTCAGAGCCACCAGCTGTGCTCAGGGCAGCTTCGAATTAATTGCCACTGCAGGGCCAACATTTTCCACACCTGGCTTCCTTTAGAGGCACCTGGCCTTGGGAGTGACGAACAAGGGAATCGAGGGTCTCTTCCAGGGTCCCCGTGAGCACTCCCCTCTGCCCCAGCAGCCCCCCCGCCCCGCCCCCGCCAGACTCATGGCTTTCCCTCAAACCTGAGCGACAAGCACTCCCTCCTAACAAGGCTTGTGCTGGGGGCTCCCCTTGGTTCTTCTGGAGATTCAGGGTACAGCACGCCCAGGAAGGGAGTAATTTGATCCCAGCAGCCAGAGTCACTGTAGCAACAGGTGACATCAAAGCCCAGCAGCCCTGAGCCTCATACAGAACCCGACCTGCTGCCCAAGGTGGCCCAGGCGGGAAACACATGCCTGGCTGCACGGTCGGGGGCTGCCTGCAGAAACCCACGAGCCTGAGGCCGTGTGGGCAGACAGCGCATGCAGGGGTGCAGAGAGGGGTGTCTGAGGAACCCCAGTGCTTTTAGCACCAGATACTTGACTCTCCCAGCCTTGGCACCTGGCCTGAGGGAAGGAGGCACAGTTGCATCCCGGGGTGGCCACAGGAAGTCACCACAACCCGGTGGCTCACGACAGCAGGGAGTTACTTCCTTGTGGCCCTGCAGCCAGAAGCCCCACACTGAGGTGACCAGGTCGTGCTCCCTCCAAAGGCTCTGGGCAGACCCCGCACAGCCTCCTGGAGCTCCTGGTTGCTCAAGCACCCGGGCGCGTGGCCACACACTCCAGTCTCCGCCCTGTCCTCTCATGACCGGCTCCCCATCTGTGCACCTCAGATTCCCCCCTTTCTCTTAGTGGCCCAGGGCTCACCCTAGTCCAGGATGGCCTCCACATCACTCACAGAGGACGTCTGTCAAGAAGACCCTGGTCCCACAGAAGGTCCTGCTCCGAGGCTCCAGCTGGACGTGAAATGGGGTGCCCAACCCACCCCACCACAAAGCCTTTGAGGTAAGCCCAGGCACTGAGACCTCATCTGAGACCTTAGAGTAGAACCACGTTGCCAGGAGCCCAGGGTCCTGCTTCCCAGAAGCTGTGAGAGACCATCTATGTGGACTGTCGTTTTAAACCATTAAGGTTTGCTGGAACTTGTCACCAAGGCTTGGAACCCAGATGGGGACCAACAGTTCCTCTCTCCCCAAACAAGATACAGGCTGTTCAGAACCCAGTGCCTCTGCTGCAGACCGCTGTGTCCTCTGGGTCCTGTCTGCCCTATGCAGAACAAGATCCATTTGCTTTTCTTGTTCTTTTTTTGTTGGAGACAGAGTCTTGCTGTCACTCAGGCTACAGTGCAGTGGCGGGATCCAAGCTCACTGCAGCCTCAAACTCCTGGCCTCAAGTGATCCTCCCACCTCAGCCTCCTGAGTAGCTGAGAATATACATCACGATACCTGGCTAAGTGTTTAATGTTTTGTAAAGACAGGGTCTCACTGTGTTGCCCATGCTGGTCTCAGATTCCTGAGCTCAAGCCATCCTCCTGCCTCAGCCTCCCAAAGTGCTGGGATTACAGGCTGAGCCACCACTCCTGGCCGCTTTTTAATGTCCTTTTCTGGAGTGATGAAAAGGTCACCGCTCTACAGAAGTCCCCAATATCGTTTTGAGATATTACTGCTCTGTGTAACCCCCAAGCTGGGGGAGTCACACTCAGAGTGAGTCTGTGATGCATCCTGGGGACAAGGCCCGCAGTCAAGGTATGCCTCTCCTGCTAGCCTCTGCCTGGAAGCTTGGCAGGTGGAGAAGCTCTGAAAGAGAGGTGCAGACCCCAGTCCCCTAACACCTGGAGGTGGGTCCCAAGAGAACAGCTTCATCCACGGGGAGCCCAGCAGGCGCCTTCACAATGTGCCTCTCCCTCTCCCCGATCCCTGGGGGCCCGGCCCCTTCCTCACTCCTGCCCCGTCACCTCACGGGATGTCACCCAGGGGTTGCCATGGCCCCATGCCCCAATCAGCCTCCTGCTGGTGTCCTTATCACACCTCCAGGTGGCACCTCTGTTGCACCCACCTATGGGCCTCATCTAGATGAGACCCCTGCCCTTCACCCAACAGCCCTTTCCAAACAGGCTCACTCAGCTGTTCTTTAAGGATAGAGGGAAGCTCCCCAACCAGCATTCCTCACCAACACCTCTCGCATCACTGACTTCCTACCACACAAGGCTCGCCCTAAACCAGCCTTACTTGATGCCAACGTCCCCCAGCAAGCACAGCCTTTGGTCAAGTCTGCTTAGCCTCTTGTATGCCCACAGCAATGGCAGCTCACTGCCAAGGTGCTCCCACATTTGGAGCTGCAGTCTGTTCTGGGCTGGCCGCTGTCGCTGGCCTGGCTGTGTCCCTTGCCACGGACACCCTGTCTGTCCTCCAGTCTCTGGTTGCCCCAGAGAGCACTGACTCAAAAAGGCTCTAGCGTGAAGTAGCTCCATGCCTTCAGCCACGTCTCCTGGAAGCCCTGGGCCAGGACCCAGTGCATTCCAGGGCTCTGAGCTCAGATACAGGTCTCGGCAGTGGCACGGAGACCCCAGGCAGGACCCAAACCATGGGGCAAGTTGGCCGCTTGACAGAATCCCAGGTTCTGATGTCCAGCCTGGAAGGAGACTGGGAGGGCCCTCTCCCCCTCCGCCTCCCCCAGGACCCCCGCTGGGGTCTCAAGGCTCATGCCACTGCACTCCAGCCTGGGTGAGAGAAGGAGGGAGGGAGGGGGGTGGGGAGGTACTAGGGTGGAGACTTGGCAGGCAGACAACTTGTCAAAGTCCCACAGGAAGGGAATGTCTAAAGTAGGTAGAGGCCCACAGTCAGGGTCACTGAGTCCAGGACAGGGCAAAGGTCACGTGTGCAGGCAGGGACCACTCTAGCCTACAAGCGGGGTCTCACCAATGCCGAAGACAAATGATGCAGGGCCAGAGAAACGGCACCATCAGCCACCTTCAGACTCACGGCATGTCACTTTGGGGACGCGGGGTGTTTTGTTACCCTGATGTTGGCAGGGGATCGGTGCAGGTATCCAGAGTCAGAACTTCTTTATTTTTTTAAATTTTAGAACCTCTTTTGTTATTAGCATCTGAAACTGTAAGAGCAGACCATCTCTGTGATTTCAGTTCATGAGGGAGCATAAACAGTGTTTCCAGCAGGGCATAGTGCCCCTGCACTGCCAGCACCTTGGGAGGCTGGGTTAGGATGGTCACTTAATCCCAGGAGTTCAAGACCAGCCCGAGCAACAAAGGAATACCTCGTCTTTAAAAAATTTTAAAAAAGAAAAGAAAATATTTACGGATTTCATGCAACAGCTCTGAGATGAAAAGGTCTGAGATTTCAGCAACAAAAACCACACATCTTGCTAATACTGCTTTCTGGGAATGCTGCTTGCAGTCAAGATGGGAGGAAATGCTCCATGTCACTCAGGAGTGAAGAGGAGCCAAGATGTGCTTTTCTGCAACCCCCCCTCCCCCCACCAGGGTGCTCACCTCACCGGCTCCCCACTTGTCTATCCGGGAACAAGGGGCTGGAACCAGACAGAAAACAGTCCTTGCCCCAGGAGCCAGCCTGCCTGGGAAAACAAGGTCCCCAAGAGCTAGGCCAGGGGAGGGGCATGCGCAGCTCTGGGCTTCCATGTGAGGAATGGAGGGCTGGTGTGAGATGGGGAAACTGAGGCTGAAGTGAGTATAAGGGGAAACAGGGGATGCTTCAAAAGGACCAGAAGTCAGAGGACTATGAGCTTGCTCCCTGGAGTTCACAGAACTCAGCTCTAATCTCCTGAGCCACTGCGTAGTGCAGGCAAGCCCGCAGGCCCCCACCACTGGCCACTGGGTTCCCAAATGACCCCAGACCCCAGTGCAGGCCCAAAAGCAGGGCAGGGCTGGGCCACCCTGCGAGGGAGGGCCTCTTCCAGGCCCACGCAGTCAGAACAGCCGTAATAATTCCTGTGGCATGCTCGAGGTGTGACCAGCCAGAGGGTAGGCTTTGGGTAGGGGTCTGGGCGAGAAGGAAACAGGGCAGGGCAGAGGGGAGGGCAGGGTCCTCTCCTCACCCCACCCCGCAGAGAAGTCTCGAAGGGTTGAGTTCTTCCTGCCACAGGTCTTGGCAGTTGAGTGCTGGGACTAAGCCCTGAGTGTGAGGAGGAAGTAGACTCTGGTGGAGGCAGCGCCACCCCGAAGAACACCCTGGCATTCTGCAGTGTGATTCTGCAGCTCTAGCCTGCTGAGTCTCCCAACAGAGAGAGCAGGCAGAGCAACCATGTGGGAGACAGAGTGGGGCAGGAAATCCCAGAAAGGTGAACTCTGTCCCAGGTTGCCTGCTGTAGTAGTGAGCTTCCCATCACTGGAGGAATCCAAGGTAACACTGCAGTCAGCAGTGGCAGCAAAGTGCCTGTTCCCCAAGAGACAGGGCGGGGCCGGGGAAAGAGTAAAGGTGCTGGCAATAAGCAGATTTGGGCATGGAGTAATCAAGCTCCAGAGGGGATCCATCCTGGCTGTGTGACATCGGGTAAGCGTGAGACCTCTCTGAACATCTGTAGCCTGGCTCAAATGCCACACACTTCACAGCCCTGCATACAGAGGTTGACCAAATTGCCTGCCGGGACTGGGGTGGGCTGGAGTCCCCTTTGCCTAGCCACACTGGCTACCTACTGGGCCTCCCACATGGGTATTCCTGCTCCTTTGCTCCAGCCAGCCCATCTAGCCACCTTCCCTAGAAGGCCAGCCCATTCTGTTGCTGGCATGCCTGTCTCTGAACCGGATCTCAGGTGCAGCCGCCCTCAGAATCGAGAAGCCCAGCCCCACCTGAGCTAGCATCTTTGAGACTGACAGCAGAGGTGGCCAAGAAGGCTAGAGAGTCCCTGTCTAGCCTGGCCCCCAAACCCCTCCCTCCAGCCAGCTCATCCCGCTCCTCTTGGCTGAACCTCATCTGATCCCAGGGACCTCTGAGAAGAGAGAAAGGGATCCTCACAACTTAGGCAGCATCAGGGGAGTACCAGGGCCTCAATTTCCCCAAGAACTCACTGCCTGACACCTCTTAGCTCCCTAGCAGGTCTCCTTCCAGGGACAGAAATCTGGGTGTGATGACCTGGGCTGCTCTGCACCTGTCTGGCCTGAAGATATCACCTTTGCCTGGGTGGTGGTGGGGAGGCCAAGCCAGGAGCACAGAATCAGCAGGAAGGGACTTTTTATTATTATTATTTTCAGACAGGTTGTCACTCTGTCACCCAGGCTGGAGTGGAGTGGCACAGTCCTAGGTCACTACAACCTTGAACTCCTGGGCCCAAGTGATCCTCCTGCCTCAACTTCCCAAGTAGCTGGGGCTATAGGTGCATGTCACCATACCTGGCTATCTTTGTAAAATTTTTGTAGAGATGGAGTCTCATTATATTGCCCAGGCTGGGGAAGGTACATTTCTTAACCACAGGGCTGGGTATACAGGAATCCATTTTACTACTTTTTAAACTGTGCATTTATCTGACATACTCTCCTGTCTGTATTTTTTCACATTAAAAAAATATATATTTTAAAGGGGCCAGGCACGGTGGCTCACACCTGTGAACTTTGGGAGGCCGATGTGGGTGGAGTGCCCGAGGTCAGGAGTTTGAGATCAGCCATGGCCAAAATGGCCCCGTCTCTACTAGAAATACAAAAATTAGCTGGGCATAGGGACAGGCGCCTGTAATCCCAGCTAGTTCAGAGGCTGAGGCAGGAGAATTGCTTGAACCCGGGAGGTAGAGGTTGCAGTGAGCCAAGATCACGTGAAGGCACTGCAGCCTGGCAACAAAGCAAGACTACATCCCCCACCCAAAACAAGCGGGGAGGCAGGCTCTGGTTCTCACATAATCCCCTCGGTAGCACTGGAGCCATCGCTGGCCACCCTCTGCCGGCAGAGAACCAAAGCCCAGGCTGGGGTCCCCTTCCTAAAGCGGCCATAACCACGTGTAACCCCCATGAAATGTCTGCACATGGCCCAGCTCTGGCTGAGCAGGGCGAGGCAGCAAAACCAGGAGGCCCCAGAGGCAGCCACGTCCCTCCCTGGGGCTTCCCACGAGCATCTGAGACGCCTACAGGGCGGGAGGCAGACGTCCTTCTTCTGAATAGACAAGTGCTGCAGCTTCAGAGGTGAGACTTCAGACGGGAGCCCCAGGCAGGGAAAAGGACTGCATTTTGGGGGCGGGAGGGTCAGCGCCTCCGGGGACCTTTGCAGCCTCCGCAGGTGCGGCCCCAGTGGAGACTCCGGCCATCGCCGCCTCCAGAGGCAGTGAGGACGCCCTGCCCGAGGGGCCAGGAAGGTAGGTAACGGGGACGGCGAAGGGACGCCGGAGGCCTCGGCCTGGACGAATCGGGATGCTCCCGACCTCAGTACCCAGGGCGCTGCGCTGCACGGGCACCCTCCTAGCAAGCCCAACCCGCACGGCCGCACGAGGGAGGAGGAAGAAACCCGGGGTGCCGGGCAGAGCCAGGCCTGCAGCGCGCGGAACAGAGGCGGCTCCGGGCCCCTGTTCCAGGAGGGATCCCCGAGAGCGACGGATCTCAGCGGAAAGGCCAGCTCATCAGACGCCGCTGCGACACCCTCTGCGCCGCCGTCCTCGACCCCGGGCCCCACCCCCACGGTCCCCGTGTCCCCCGCCGGTTTCCAGGCCACCTCCTCTGCTTCACCCGTGGCCGGCTCCCCGGGGTCTGCTCCGGGCCCAGGCGCGACCCCGCTCGAGTCACTGCGGCCGTCGGGGCGCGGAGGCCAGCGGGGGGACACAGCAGTCCTCCCGCCTTGGGACCTTCAGTCGGGGACCCGCGAGTGCCGCAGGTTTCCAACCCCGGCGAGGTGCACCTCGCACCCCCGTCCTTACGCGGCCCCTGAGGGCTCGCGGTGACTGCCGCGCCGGGAAGGAGGAGGCTGTCAACCCGGCCCCGCCGCTCTAGTGCCTGCGGGAGCAGCCCGGACCTCAGTCACCGAATCTGTGAAACGGGCGGGAGGGAGCCACATGGTGTCTTCTCGGAAGACACACAGGCGCAGGCGCAGGCGCAGGCGCAGGCGCAGACGGGTGCGCTCGCCCTCTCCAGGGCGCGCGCGCGCGCGGGCGCGGGGACCGCGGCCCGGGGCGGAGCGTCCCCTGCCTCGCCCCCTGCCCCGCCCCCTGCAGCCCTCCTGGAGTCAGCGCGCCTGCTCCGCGGGCGCGCGGTGGGAGGAGTTCCCTATGTCTCCGCCCCTTACCCGGCGTGCTCTGCGTCCGCAGGCGCTGACGTGGCCGCCGTCAGAGCCGCCATCTTGTGGGAGCGAAACCAACGCCTGGCTCGGAGCAGCAGCCGCGGTGAGGGCCAGGGGTCCGGGACCGTGTGGGCCGCGGGCAAGTTGGAGCCGGCGGGGGCAGGGGACCGGCCTCGGGGCGGCTTGAGGCTCGCGAAGAGCACCTCGGCCCCCGCGGCGGCGGCGACGGGGCCGGGCCGGGGGCGGACGAGGACGGGCCGGGCTGAGGCTGGGGCCCGGCCGGGGTCGGGGCTGGGCGGGCAGGCGGGTCGGCGGGCCCTTGGCGTCCCGCGCAGGTTCCGACGTCGCCCGCGGCCCCGCGTCCTCCTCTGCCCGTCCCTGCCCCCGCCCGCTGCCCGGAAGTCCGCCGGGACTCCGGCTCTTCTCCAGGAAGCCTGGGCTTCCTGCTTCCCTCACGTCTGCCCTTTTCGTGTCTCGAGGCCGCCCCGCGCGGAGGGTTGCGGTTAGCGGCCGCGGGGGTCGGCAGGGGCCGTGGGGCCTCCCCCGCCCGAGCTCGGGCGAGCGGGCGGCCTCCGGGCGGACCCGTGCCCCGGGGGCCGGGAAACTGAGGCTCGGACGGCCGCAGACGCCGTCAAGGTCACGTAGGTGGGGCGGCTTGCAGCCCGCGTCGCTCCTCGTCCGGTTCGTGTTTGCTCCGAGGACGGCGCCGGCCGCGGGGCGGGGAGAGCGGGCGGGCAGGTGGACGGGGACCCCGCGCCCGGCTCCGGCTGCCGAGCGGAATGCGCCGACTGCGGGGCGGGCCGGAGGCCGCTCGGTCTTTGCTTTAACCGCAGGGTGGTTCCTTGGCGGCGGTAGATACGAGCCTCTTCTGAGCGGCTGAACCTTTAACCTGCCTCGGAACGAGCTGCTCGCAGAGGCCGGTCCCAGCGCGCTCGGGCGCGGCCTGCGCGGCTCCGGGGTGAGGCTGGGGCTGCACAGCCGGGCGCACCTCTGTCCGGGCACTCGCTTTCCGTCCGGGCAGCCAGCTGCCGCTTTGCAGGAAATGAGCAGGAAAAAGCGGGGTCGGAGGCTTTGGGTGGGCCCCGAAGTCGCCGCCGCCTGGTTGATCGCTGTGGACTCGGTGCCACTGCCCCTGCTGGAGTGGGCAGTTGCAGTTCTCGTTTCAGAACTAGTGGTCAGCAGTTTTTCTGCCGGCTGTTGCGAGGCTGGTGGTTCTGGCGTTTTCCGCGCTGTGTTTGGGAGGATGGTGTGATGCCGCGGTCCGGTTTGTGGTGTTGCCCCTGAGGCCCCTTCTGTTGTGTTAGCCATGTTCTAACACTTGTGACTGCATGGATGGTGTTCTGACTTAATTTGAATTTTCAGCAGCACTGCCACGGTAGCCAGAACCATAAAGTCCTGAAATAAAGTATTACAGTCTGGGTCCAAAGTTGAGAAGAATTGAGTAGTGTAAATGTTAGTCACATTTGATTGGCCACATTGTTAGAAGTCCGTTGTCCACGTTTCCATGTGTTGGTGGACCGGAGAGTATCTGTCACCACTCTTCGGGTGTATCTTGTTGAAAATAAGTCCAAATCACTGCAGCAGTAGGAATATGCCGTTGCCTGTGAGGCAGATGTTCAGATTTACCAGTTGAAAAAGATTTCAAACAGTTGGTTTGGACAACAGCTGAGTCACACAGTGACTGTGAGTGAAAAGCAAAAACTGGTTCTGTGCTCCTCACAGTTCTGGTTTTGTACATCATGTGGTCTAGCTATGTGCTGTACCTCTTGCACAATATGGAGAGGACATTCAGACATCTTCCTTCACCTGCTAATCTGCCCCTACGGACCAGACAGACTTGAAACTATGGGAAGGTGCATTTGGCCTTTCATTTTTCACTTCAGTAAAATTTAATGTGGACTGTCAGCTGCTGCGGTGATCATAGAAGTAGACCTAAACCAAGAGAGAAAAACCTATTGTGCAAGTTCATACGCGGAGTTGAAGCATTTCTTCTTAGATTCTTCAAATTAAATGTCTCCTTGGTGTGTGGATTTAAGCTTGCTCTTACTCACAGGGCAGGCGCACCAAGCTTTTCTACACACTTACTAATGAGCTGTGACCATTCTCCTGAGCAAGACGCAAGAGCCTCTTGGGCTGGCAGGTACATGCTGTTTCTCATAAGCGTTCTCTCCCCTTGACCTTGCACCTTCATAGATTCAGGAGGCTGAAAGGAAATAGAGTACACTGTCAGGGGTAATTGGGAGAGACACATGAAAAGGCCTTGCAGTAGGGTCTTAAATTATGAGGGCTTTGTTTTCTGTGTTGTGCGTGCTCATTGGCGTGGATGGTTGGTAGGGTATCCTGCCCATGGTGTCTGAAGTGGTCTTTTGCAAAAGGTTTGGCCCCTTCATGTTGGGATTCCTGGACTTGTCTTCATCCTCAGGTTCCCATCCTCTTATGCTTGTTGTAAACTCTCTAAGGCACAGTTGCACTCATCGCTTTACAGCTGTGCAGCCACCTCACTGTCTTGGAAGGTACTTTCCCATTCTCAGGTGGGTCAGATGACCTTGTTAACAACTTGACAGACATGTCCTGGATGCTCTTTGTTGCCAGGAGGCTCTCAGGTCCTCCCCCAGGGTCCTGTCTCAGTCTCAGTCTCTTACAGGGATGCAGAGACAGTGAGGCTGGCTGATTAGCCATTATGTCCTTGACTAATCTTGGTTTCCTGGTTCTTACACAGTGGTAACAAGGGCTTCAAGCCGGTTGTCAGCCAACAGACTGGGAAGGGTGGTGCTTCTTACAGGCCCTGATAAAAGGAGAAGGTTAAATGAAGAGAAGAGACAGGGAAAGCGTAAAAGGCAGGCAGGTTTCCACAGGCACAGCAATTGAGAATAATTCTGTTCAGAAGGCAGACGTTCTCCCACACCACTGAGGCCCAGGGCTCACTGCTACTGTCCAGCATGAAGTGAACAGGAGACTTGATTGCAAAATACGTATCTGGCCTGCCTCCCATTTCCTGGCATACAGCTACTAAAATACTTGGAATCTCCAAAGTGATGATGTCTTTTTGTACAGTTAGTTGACTGGTGACGGGCAGCCCCTACGAAACTTTTGGGCGGGGCTAGTCACTGGGCCAAGGCAGAATTAGGGAGTTCCAAGTTGCAGCCCACCCTCCAACTTTCAGGAGTGGAGAGGGACTGAAGATTGAGCTGGTCGCCAATAGCCCATAATTGAATCAATCACACCTATATCATGAAGCCACCCTTTTGCCTTCAGTAGTTAACAGCATCTACAGCCCTGTGTTTCCACATCTATGCAAAGGACTGTTAAGAGTGAACCACAATTAAGTCAACCACGCTTTGAAACAGCAAGAAATTCCTTGTTGATGGGGAATACCCAGAAGGCCTGCCTGGGCTTTCAGAGAGCTTCCAGATAGCTCAATTCATGGAGGTTACTGGAGGATGGCACACCCCGGTGGGCATGATAGCTCCGTGTCCCTTCCCCCATACCTCACCCTATGCGTGTCTTCATCTGTATTCTCTGTAATATCCGTTATGAAAAACCAGTAAACTTAAGTGTTTTCTGAGTTCTGTGAGCCACTCTAGCAAATTAATTACCCAAGAGGAAGGAGTTGTGGGAACCCTGATTTATAGTCATCCAGAAGCACAGGTAATATAACTTGGGGCTTGCAATTACCTCCAGGTAGACAGTCAGAATTGAACTGAATTAAAGGACACCCAGCCAGTGTGTCCTGCAGAACTGGCTGCTTGGCATGTGGGGAGAAACCCCTGCTCCTGTGGTGTGAGAAGTGATCTGTGTTGTAAGAGTGTGTGAGAAACCAAGTTTGGGTTTTCCTCTGTCCTCAGAATAGTATATTTTGAAAACCTAAGCAGAATGTATCAAAAGAGGTTTTATTCCCTAAAGGGATGCCAGCAGGCTAGAAAGATTGATTTCCATGCTTCCAGTGGTAGCATGGCTCGATATGAGACATCTTCCATTGTGTCCTACAGGAAGTTATTTTTGCAGTACCATATACTCCACACGGGAAACTCAATGGTTCTAGTTCTCAAATAATATCCTGAAGATTTTTAATGGGCGTTTTAAAAAAATATTAATATATCTTCTGGCAGTTTTGGTGTTGACATTTTTCTTAAAATATTCATGCGAGCCAGGCACTGTGCCTGACACTTGGGTAGTCCAATCTGCTTGGGAGGCTGAGGCAGGAGAGTGGATCACTTGAGTCTAGGAGGTCAGGGTTGCAGTGAGCTGTGATCACACCACTGCACTCCAGAGACAGGGAAAGCATAAAAGGCAGGCAGAGTGAGACCCCCAGCTCTTAAAAAGAAAAAAAAATTTTACCTGCTCACCAGTTGAGGGTGCCTGGGGGCAGGTTTAGAAAACAGACTTTGAACACACATCCCTCCGTCCTGTGGTGTCTGACACAGTGAGCTGCCACACTTTTGACTTCAGTAGTTAACAGCATCTACAACCCCGTTTTCCACATTTCTACAGTCAGAAGAATGTTCAGACTGAACCACATGCAACAAAAGTTTTTAAACAGCATGAAATTCCTTGTTGACAGGATAGATTTTTCCTGACAAACTAATTTTTAGGGTAAGCACATCTGCAGATGTGTATGGTTGGTCTTCATGTGCTCTACGGACCTGATAAACATTCTTTTGCCATTGTTTTCTCCTCTCCTTGGTGGTGAGTCACTTGTGCGATGCCCAGTGGAAGAGGGTGGGAGGCTGGAGAGGAAGGCCTGTTCTGGGCAGAGGAAGCCCTACTTGATGAGCATGGGGCTCCACGGGGGCAGGGGCTGTGACGGTGAGTGCCACACAGAGCCACCCACACTGGCAGAGGGAAGGCAGGGAGATACCAGTACCATCCGGAAGGGGCAGACTGTCATTTGACAAGTGCCATGTGTGCAGAGATGTGAAGGAGTGGCCTGGGGCAATCGGGTGAATCCCTGAAGTGGATTCGCTGGCTGACAGGGTTTGGAGACCTGCCAGGAGCAGGGTGCATACTGGGTGGGAAGCCTGTTGGGGTGTTCAGTGGCCCTTGGGGGTGGGGGTCTACAGTCCCCAGAAAAGGGATTTGGGGAATTGGGGGGGCATTTTTGGGTGGCAGCAGCAAGAACACTTCCTGTCTGACCTTCGTGTAGAGGGGATCATCTAAAGTCCTAGAGCTGACCTGTTACAAATATGAAGAAAAAACATTTTTGTGCATAGTTTTAAAAGGTGTTCTGAAGTTTCCAGGGGGAAAAAAAATCACCATATAAATCAAAGATGACTGTGTATTGTCTTCCGAACCATAGTGAGTTCGGTTTCCAGAAGGAAAAGCTACGGTAGTTGCTTCATGGACACAGCTTGCCCTTGAGGTTGGAGGTGTCGGTGCCTGAACAGCCTGGTGAGGATGGTTCTCTGGCCGCCCTTGGTCCTTTTGCGCGGGTGTGAAGTCACTTGCCTTTACTCTCTGTCGAAGCATAGTTGGGGCAGAGCGGTGGTTCTCTGCCATCTTGTGTGAGTGCTGGGATGCTGTCGCTTTATTTCCTTTTGGGTTGCCAGAGGCAGCATTTGGAGCACAGTGCGGGCACTGTTGTGGACCAAGGCAGCTTATTGCAAAGACCAGATCTGCGGCAGCCGTGGGGCAGTTCTGAGCAGAGCCACTGGTCACGTGGCTGACTGGTGTGCTGAGAAGGTGCAGGAGGAGGCTGGAGACAGGGTTCTTGCACTTGGAACAGGAAGGAAGCTACTCCCATCATAGTGGAGAAGGCCTGTTGGGTTTGAGAGGGGGATTTCAGCAGCAAAGCTGACTGTCAAGGGGCAGGAATTGGGAGGAGGGTCTAAGCCTTGAAGAGAAATGTGGGGTTGCTGTGTGGGGGCCGCCATCACCTGGAGAGCAGGGCAGATGCCAGCATGTCTGTGATACCTGGGTCACCTGAGGGGAGGTCTTCGGTGTGTCTCCGGGGTGTGCTTTTCTCTCACCTACGTCAGGAGTGCAACCAGAAGCGAGGAGTCCCCCACAAGGGCAGTGACTTCCCAGGGCCTATGAGGTGTGTCCCCATCTCTGTACATGTCTGACTGACCGGGGTGGGCTGAGGTGGTAAGGTGCTTCTCATCCCAAATCTGGGGGGAACCTCGTGATGGCGTCCACTTGGCATTGTTGCACTTTGCTTTTGTTTCCTCTGGAAAAGCAAGTCTCTGTATGGTGTTTTCCCCTCAGCCCTCATTTTAAAAATGAAAGTTTCCTGAAGGCAGAAATCAAGTTTTAGGCATTGGCTCAATTACTGGTGCAGCTGCCGCATTAATTTTCCTTAACCTGTTGCCGAGAAGCTGCAAGGGCCCCACCCGCTCTGAGTGGTTGGAGGAAGGAGCAACTTGCTCTCCCGGTTTATGACACCAACCCCAGCAGTGTGCTGTTCCAGTTCCCCTTTTCCTTCAAGCGGTATGGAAAGGGACCTTCAGGGCCCTGGGTCCTCTGGGGCCATGTTCACCTGGAACAGTGCTTGGCAGTAGCTCAGTGCCCAGCATGTCTGTAGTATGTCATGTATGTAGTGTGTCATGTATGTAGTTCAAGGAGTGAATTGGCAAAGCTGAATAAATGAGATTTACTTCCCAGCAGAAGTCAGAGGCCCCATTACCCCTCTCTTCCTGGGTTCTCGCCACTCTCCTGAAACCCAGAGTAGCATTGTCACATCATACAGCTCCACGATGTCTATGCTGACCATGCTGAGATGGGCACTGTGGACTCAGCCTCTGGTCATTGCTGGAACCAACGGCCCCCATGAATGCACTGCTAGCAGATGGTTGGGGTAAGGACACTAGTCTTGCCTTCTTGGCTTGGTGCTGTGTCATCAAACAGACACTCGCTGTTCAGCATGCACGGAGGAGAGTGAAGCACAGGGGCCCAGGTCCCTGGGATTGCCTCCCCTCAGGTTGGGAGAGCCCTTGGGCATGTCATAGATGCCTGGCAGAAGTGGGCTGGGCCACGGTCCAGGGCGTTGGCACCTCACCTTGGAGTTGGGGTTATGGTCGGAAGTCCTGTGGAGACAGGGTCTCCTCTGTGGACACTGGACTGACTCAAACTGCCGGTACTTTGGCCCTGGGGATGGGGCCGGTTGAAGTACTCTCCCTGTGGCTGTCACCTGCAGGGAGAGGTGGGGGCATGGGTGCTGTGTTTCTTGGCTGTGCGTTGCAGTGGTGAGTCCCTGCAGGTTCTGCATTCTCAGCTTATGTTGTGAGTTTCAGTGTTGTGAATTTCAGGGCTAATACGGATTTGTGTTTCTGGTCTTGGTTTTCCCAGTGGCAGTCCGTCAGCCACTGCACTGGGGGCCAGGTGGAGGTCACCTGCACGCTGCCTACCAGAATAGAAGGTAGGCCCCAGGCTCTTCTGCCCCTTCCATGTCCTTGTGTAGGCATCTCCAGACAGAGCTCACTCACGGTGTGCACAGCTGCAGGGAGGCCAGGAAATGTAGATTTCATTCTAGAGGGCCTTGTGCTCAGTGACAGACCAGAGTCCTATCACTGAGAGAGCAGGGCTGGGGCACCATAAAGGACTGGACAGCGTTTGCCGTGATGCCATGTGCACAGCCAGCACAAGTCCCTCATTGTAGTTGTGGTCAGAGGTCATGAGACACTGCCTTCAGCAGCCCTGGGAGCCCACCTGGTGTGTGCTCAGAGCTGTGCATCTGCAGATTTCAGAAGGACTTAGCTTTGGTGGGGTGCCTTGAGGACAGTTAAGTAACATTGCACAAATACCAATGAGGAAGAAATACACGAATGTGCAGGTAGTCAGCGGGTAACAGTTGTTTGGTGTTCACATTAGCTGTAGTCCCAAACTCAGTCCGTGAGGTGGAATCACAAAAATGGAATTCATTTCTAGCTGGCAGTACACACACTGATTTAAGATAATCACCTTGAATTTTAAGCTGATGGTGACCTAAACTGAATTTCCCTGATTAGCCCACCTGAAAGTCAGACCTAATAGATAATGCCCCTCCCTTAACTCAGGGCCAGCAGCAGATGTGTTAGAGGGGACCCTCGTGCCTGGCAGCATCTCCTAATGGCTTGTGGGATCACTGTGTTGAGTTGTAATGCCTAATGAGCTCCTAGAAAAACATTCTGAAACTTCTGTTGTAAAAAACAGAAGACTCTCAGTGGAACTCGCCTTCAGATGCAGGCCTGAATGAGAGCTCTAGAATGTGTGTGCCGCTCTTTTGTCTCAATCTGCATGATTGCAAATCTCTTCAACCTGATTGGGTCTTTGGAGTGTCTCAGTCATGTGTCTTCTCCTCTGAGTGTGCCTTTTGATTTGCACCTGTGTCACAATTGTGCCGGACTGTGAGATGTGTCTGCCTGTCGCTGGTATTGGCACATTTAGTTTTCCCTTTACATGAGTTTAAGTAAAATAGTGACAAAATGTAATGTAGTGCTCAGTCACAGAAAAATGTCAGGCCTACAGAAATGGAGCATTTGCCCGGCGGGTAGAATGATGACCATAGGCTTTATTTGGCTGGTCTGGTAAACGAAGTATTTTTGTGTAGGTGAGAATAAATTGTCATATTGCACTTCATTTTAAAGATCCCCTTAAAATGAAAATCAGCATGTGGGAAATACCAGGCTTTCAGGAAATTGATCATCTACACAGTATGTTTGACTGTTCTTCAGAAATACTTAAAATGTTAGGTAATGTACATGAGTCCCTTTGGGAAGTCATCAGCTTTGTTAAATTTCCTCAGGTTAGATAGTAAAACTGAGATTATTAACTATAAAGGTGTGTGTAGTTTATGTGTATAACTATAAAGATGTGTGTGATTTTTATGTATCTTTATAAAGATGTATATAAATTAAAGTCAGTGAACTTGACTTTAATAAAATATATTTTTTTGAGATGGAGTCTCGCTTTGTCACCCAAACTGGAGTGCAGTGGGACAGTCTTGGCTCACTGCAGCCTCTGCCTCCCCTGTTCAAGCAATTCTCCTGCCTCAGCCTCCTGAGTAGCTGGGATTACAGGTATGCGCCGCTACGCCTGGGTAATTTTTGTATTTTTAGTAGAGACGGAGTTTCACCATGTTGGTCAGGCTCATCTTGAACTCCCGACCTCATGATGTGCCCACCTCGGCATCCCAAAGTGCTGTGATTAAAGGCATGAGCCACTGTGCCCAGCAATAAAAGCTTTTTTAAAAAGAACTCTGGGTGGGGTGCATTGGCTCACACCCATATTCCCAACTGCTGTGGAGGTCAGGGCAGGAGGATCACTGGGGCCCAAGAGTTCAAGACCAGCCTGGGCAGGATAGCAAGATCCTGTGTCTATAGAAAATATTGCAAATCAGCCAGGTGTGGTGGCATGCACCTGCAGTCCCTGCTACTTGGGAAGCAGAGGTGGGAGGATCACTTGAGCCCAGGAACTCAAGGCTGCAGTGGGCTGTGATCGCACCACTGAATTCCAACCTGGGTGACAAGTGAGACCCTGTCTCAAAAAGGGAACTCTGGATGTTACTGTCTTTCCACGTAAGCAGAGCACATTGTATGAGTCCTATTTGTAGACGTCAGTCAGCAAAACAGAATCTGGGACCTGGAGCTTGTTTGCCCTGTGTTGGAGGTTGGAGGTGTCTGTCTTTCTGTTCGTTCCTGTCAGTTCAGGTCACTTAGAGATTCTGTTGTATACACCAACTCTGACAGGTTGCGGGGGAATGATCAACCTTTGCCTTGTTCCTTTCTGTGACTCAATGTCAAAGCATCCCTGGGGTCCGCAAGGGACCGGGAACAGTACTGGCTGGAGTTCTGGGTACAGGCCACAGATCTGAACCAGTTTGGTTGGATCCATTCATAGACACAGAATGGATGTTAACTCACAGAGCTATATTTTCTCCCCACCCCTGTTCAGCAGGCACAGTGAGGTGTCAGGGACTGTAGCTGCCAGAGTTGACTGTCCTGTTTCCTGGTGTAATGCCTGAAGGCCACCTTTACCATTGGTCTCTGGTCCTCACTGAAGAAAGAAACATTCTTCCTAAAAGACCTTTCTTCCTCAGAGTTGGAGCCCACAGTGTGGTTAGGAAAGAGAAGTAGCCACTGGTGGCTCCTGGCGTCCTCCTGCCGTGGCCCACTTCTCACAGTGTGAGGGGTCATGTGTACAAGCAGGAAGGCTCTGAGAAAGCCAGGGTTTGTTCCTACCACAGAATAATACCAATGGACCGGAAAAGCAGGTTTTGGCTTGTATTCGGGGACTCTGGTGGAGGAAAGGTTGACAGCACCTGGCCTGGGCATGACACAAGTTAGGACCTGTACCAGGAGGCCCTGGAATTGAGGGTGGTTGGTTGCTCTGGAGCCTTTCCCCGACTGCAGAGACTCTGTTGGGTCTTGACCTGTCACAGAAGCAGTAAATGGTGCAAGGGCTGCCAGGTCCAGGGTCCTGTGGGGATGCTGGTATATGTTGAGGCAGGATGTGCCAGCCATCCTCTGCCCATGTGTTCAGCGGGGCCGCAGATGTGCTTGTGAGTGGGAGAGACCAAGCTATGTGTGTGCTGATGTCTGACACCTGAGACTTGGGGCTTGCTCTTCCTGATTCCACCATTCCATTGCAGGGCTGCTTCCCTCCTCTGGGGGCTCAAACGCTTTCGTCTGTTAGTAAAAAATAAAGGTCACCATGTGGAGGGGCTGGGACCGCTGTCGTCATGAGCCCTGCCGCCTGCAGGCTGCATGGTCTTCTGTGCATGGTTGGCAGCAGGCATGTGTGGATCATGGACCAGTCCTGGGGTTGAGGGGGCGGGTGGTGGTAGGGTGCCCCTTCCCCTAAGTGCCTGGGTATTGGTGTCAGTTCTCCCCAATGCCATGCTTCAGTGGCCATGGCAGACTGGTGCTGCCTCTGCCCAACTGGCAGGTGACTCTTATTCTTGAGTCCCTGCTGACATGGTCTAGGTTTATTCCTTCTAGACTTGTTAACTTGTGCAGTGTGGTTTGGCCTTTGACACCACACGCCCTTGCCTCAGCTTTCCAGCACCCCAGCAATAACACAGCGTCAGGACTCCCTGAATATCGCCCACCATATGTTTTCCTGGAGCAATTCAGAAAAGGCCCTCTTCGTTCTGTTTCATATTTGGGTTTTTCCTATGAACCTGTCATTAGTTTTTCCTCATTGCCCAGAGTTGCCCAAACCCATAATAAGAAACATAGGTGGCATGTCCCATTCTTGGAGGGGTCCACTTCCTGCTCCAGTCTGAGGGGGTTGGCTAGGCTGCTGCTCTCTCTCCACGTTGCTGTGGGCTCACATCCTCTCTCTAGATTCCTGGGGGAGCCTCTTGCGGAGGGAGCACATGAGAGGTCTGAGGCCCTGCAGTTTGAGAGTTATCTTCATTCTCCCCTGAGACTTGTTGGATACTTTGGCTGGGTATAGAATTAAAGGTCATGTTCTCAGGGTTTCAAAAGCACTGTTTCAGAGTCTTCCATTTTCTGGGGCTTTGAGGGTGTCATTTGCCCCTGGGCATTCTGGAGTCCACGGTGCACCATCAGTGGGTCTCACTTGGGTCCTTGGCTTTGCCCTTCGGCCCTTTCAGGCTAGAGATTCTTGGGCCCCTGCTCTGGAACACTGAAGAATTTCACCTCGTAATTTCCTACGTTCTTTCTTTTTAGAGTTTCTGTTAGTTGATATCTTAAGTTACTTCTCATTTTCCTTTTTTACTTATTTTGTTGTTCTGCCTTTTGAGCACCGTCATTTGGAATTTTCCTTTTCAGCTATTTGTCTATCGGGTCAGTCTCTCTCTCCTTTTCCTTTATTAAAATAGTCTTTCTTCAGTCTCCTCTCTTGCTTGCCTCCTCCAGATTCCATTTACATTTGGGTCTCTTATGTTGGAGGCCTTTCAAAGGCAGACAGCCCTGTCCCTTTGTGGGGGGCCTCCAGTTGCGTGTGTGTGGATCTGCTGGGGTATATAGAAGTCTCAGGAATTGTTCTGGAATCTCATGGCTCAAATGGGTTTTCACGACTCAGCATGGGCCTAAGCCCTGGTGCAGCTGCTCCCCTGGACCAAGCCTGTCCATCCCTTGGGCTGCATGTGGCTCAGGACAGCTTTGAACCTGACCCAACACAAATTTGTAAACTTTCTTAAAACATGGAGATTTTTGGGGTTTTTTTTTTTTTTTGGTTTGGTTTGGTTTGGTTCATCAGCTGTTGTGTTAGTATATTTTTTGTGTGTGGCCCAAGACAATTATTTCATTGTGGTCCAGGGTAGCCAAGATTGGACACACCTGCCCTAGACAGTCCCAGCTTCATCTCTTGGGTTCCAGGTGGTCCACCTTTCTCTGCCTGGTCAATCATCAGGTTCAAGGTCTTCCTCCCTTTTCTCTCTGTCCTTCAAGGCTTGTGGGTGATTTTGGTGTCTTCACTGGCAGTGGTTGCAGAAGTGGACTGAGAGACCGTGTTTTCAGTCTCTTTTGTGCTTCATGGGTGGTGGTCTTCCTCTGGGCTTAGAAAACCTGGCTGTCCCTGAAAAGGGAGCACACTACAGTGAAGGTCCTTATAAATTTCAGAATTCGCTTTAAGTTTCAGAATAGGTGACATGGTTCAAAACGAAGAAAAAAGTGTCCAAAGGACACTAATCCAGCTTGAAGGGGTTCTGCGGGTCATCTGGGATGATGGCAATGTCAAATCAGAAATAGGTGGCTAGTTCACACCCACTGAACCACACAGGCATGTGTGTGGGCTCTCACCAATGTTGAGAAATGGAGAAGAGGTGTCACCTTGCAGTAGGGTACTGGGGTGAGTGGATGAGAAAGTACGTCACCAGCAGACAGTCATGGCCGTGATTCAGCCAAGAGCCTCCTGCGTGTTGAACCCCAGTGGAGGAAGTCTGATGAGGGGTGGGTGTGGTCACAGGCTCCTGGCATGTTCTCTGGAAGGCAGAAGCCTTCCTCACTGGGGATAAGCCCCCTACGGGTGCACTGAAGAGGCAGCCAGTGTTTCAGAGAGTGACTAGTTTTTTTCCTAAAGTCTCTGTTTGGAATCAAAACACCTGATTCATGAAAGTGCCCACTGGGTGGTGAGGCCAAGGCCTAGCAGCTTCAGTGTCCTTAGAGAGGCGTCCCCGCAGTGGAGGCCCTTCCTGCTGGAGTCTCTGCAGAGCTCTGTTGGTGGGTGCCAACCGACGTGATTGCTGTCCCTGGTGTTTGTGTTCTGAGGGAACCCCCTACTATTGCCATGTGGGGCAGACATGGCGTGCATGCCCCATCAAGGCTGTGTCCTCAGTGGAACTGTTCCCCTGAGGGTATCCAGTTGTGACTGGCCTGGCCCTGTGTGTTCTGATCCTTCTGAGTGTGGGGAGACACAGTGAGTGGTGCTCTCTAGTCCTGGAAGGTTTGCGTTGGGGTATAGAGCCGCCCTGCATACACCTGGAAGCCAATCCTCAGGTAGCCAGCTTCCCCCCCTGCATAGGCTGGGATGAGGCAGCCTTTCTGGCCATGCAGCCTTGGGGATGGCTTCCCAAGATCAGGGCAACAGCTTCTCAATTCCTGACTCAGCCATTTTCCCTCAGCACCCATCCTCAGGTGGATTTCAGGGGCTTGGGAGGCAGGGCTCTTTCCCTGTTTCCCTGCAAGTTTCCAGGAGGTGGGGTGAGGCAGTGGTGCATCCCTGGGTGAATGGGCTCTGAGCAGCTGCTGCTGGACAGCACAGAACCAGACATGGAGCACCTTGTCTCTCCAGGTGTCCCTGGCCAGTGTCCTTCCACCTGTCCACAAGCATGGGGAACATCTTCGCCAACCTCTTCAAGGGCCTTTTTGGCAAAAAGGAAATGCGCATCCTCATGGTGGGCCTGGATGCTGCGGGGAAGACCACGATCCTGTACAAGCTAAAGCTGGGTGAGATCGTGACCACCATTCCCACCATAGGTGAGGCAGTGGCCAGCAGGGAGTGGGCTGGGGTGGGCTGGGCCGAAGTACAGAGCCTCACCCTGCATCCCGCCCGCAGGCTTCAATGTGGAAACCGTCGAGTACAAGAACATCAGCTTCACTGTGTGGGACGTGGGTGGCCAGGACAAGATCCGGCCTCTGTGGCGCCACTACTTCCAGAACACACAAGGTGAGTGGCTGGGGCCTGTTCCCATGGGTCCTCCTGTTTCTAGAGAGGGCGGCCAGCCCATAGATGTGGCAGGGGGGCTGCGTTCCCTTGACCATTTAACACTGGCTTCTCTGCAGGCCTGATCTTCGTGGTGGACAGCAATGATAGAGAGCGTGTGAACGAGGCCCGTGAGGAGCTCATGAGGATGCTGGCTGAGGATGAGCTCCGGGATGCTGTCCTCCTGGTGTTCGCCAACAAGCAGGTAGGTGCCCAGGCCAGCCTGGGGAATGTGAGGAGCCAGCGTGAGTTCTTCCAGGGCATCTGGTGGTAGGGGTTGTTGGAGGCTGGTGGGGCCCCTTTCTCTGTCCCGGGGACATCCCTTCCCACCAACCCTTCCTTCCCCCAGGACCTCCCCAACGCCATGAATGCGGCCGAGATCACAGACAAGCTGGGGCTGCATTCCCTACGCCACAGGAACTGGTACATTCAGGCCACCTGCGCCACCAGCGGTGACGGGCTGTATGAAGGACTGGACTGGCTGTCCAATCAGCTCCGGAACCAGAAGTGAACGCGACCCCCTCCCTCTCACTCCTCTCACCCTCTGCTTTACTCTCATGTGGCAAACGTGCGGCTCGTGGTGTGAGTGCCAGAAGCTGCCTCCGTGGTTTGGTCACCGTGTGCATCGCACCGTGCTGTAAATGTGGCAGACGCAGCCTGCGGCCAGGCTTTTTATTTAATGTAAATAGTTTTTGTTTCCAATGAGGCAGTTTCTGGTACTCCTATGCAATATTACTCAGCTTTTTTTATTGTAAAAAGAAAAATCAACTCACTGTTCAGTGCTGAGAGGGGATGTAGGCCTGTGGGCACCTGGCCTCCAGGAGTCGCTGTGTTGGGAAAGCCGGGCACGCTCTTGGCTTTAGAGCTGTGTTAAAGTCCATTTTGGTGGTTGGTTTTTAACCCAAACTCAGTGCATTTTTTTAAATAGTTAAAAATCCAAGTCGAGAACACTTGAACACACAGAAGGGAGACCCTGCCTAGCATAGATTTGCAGTTACGGCCTGGATGCCGGTCGCCAGCCCGGCTGTTCCCCTTGGGAATGTGAGGCGGCGGCGCGGCAGACCGCGATCAATTCTGCATGGTCACAATAGAGATCCCGCAACTCGCTTGTCCTTGGGTCACCCTGCATTCCATGGCCATGTGCTTGTTCCTATGCCCCCATGGTTCCCAGGGGCCAGGCTGGGAGCCCACAGCCGCCCCACTCTCCTGCAGGCCGCCTCACCCACCTTCAGGCAGCCTGTGGGAAACAGGGCCCCACCTGTCCCTCGGTCAGCA
>CM052666.1:43442941-43454772 GCA_028533165.1 Leontopithecus rosalia | reverse complement strand
TTGACGTAGCTTTCTTTCCCTCAGCCTGCAAGGGTCCGATTTGCCATCGAAAAAGACAACCTCTACTTTTTTCTTTTGTATTTTGATAAACACTGAAGAAGCTGGAGCTGTTAAATTTATCTTGGGGAAACCTCAGAACTGGTCTATTTGGTGTCGTGGAACCTCTTACTGCTTTCAATACACGATTAGTAATCAACTGTTTTGTATACTTGTTTTCAGTTTTCATTTCGACAAACAAGCACTGTAATTATAGCTATTAGAATAAAATCTCTTAACTATTTCACCGGCTCTCCAGTGCTTCTACACAGGCAGACTGCCCCCAGGAGTTGGTGGGTAGAGCGGCCAGCTTTAGGAGGTGCAGGTGACTGCCTAGGGCCGTCACCTGAGTCCACATTCCCTCTCCTGAGCGTGCAGGAACTTCCCTGTGTCTGTGTGAGAGGCTCTTCCACCATGATTGCCCACAGTAACCTTTCTGGTCTCTGCTTGCAGTCCTGTTGGGCCCAGCCAGTGAGATCTGGGCCGTACAGGACCAGGAGTCAGCAGGCACTATGTGAGACCTCAGCCTCCCTCCCTCCCTCCCATCAGCCTGCTGGCTGGGGGGCTGGGCCACTGCCAGCATACATGGTGCTTTGTGCCAGCCGGGGAATGGTCCCTGCCTGAGTGGGCACAACCCCCACCTCTCCTCCAAATGTCATGAAGCAGAGGGCTGCCAGTCTGGGGGTACCTCTATGGGGTATAGCTATCAGCAGGTCCAAGATCTGCCTTCTGTTGGGCAGAGTCCCAAAAGGTGAAGCTGTCTTGGCCAAGTGGCCCAACATTCATCACCCTTGACAGTGCCCAAGATAGATGGTGCCATCTCCACTCCAGTGGCCATGTGAGGGAAAGGGCAGAGGTCAAAGCCACAGGAGCCACACCTTGGCCAGGGCCCTGAGGAAGTTCTCTGAGACTGCAGTGAGCCATGATCCAGCCCAGGTGCCCACACATGTCCTGAACAGCCCTGACTCTTCTCAGGGTCAGGCAAATGGGACACCTAGCCCACTGCCCTAGAAGAAGCAGAGCTGAGGGTTGAGGCAGCCGGGTCTTGGCAGGCAGGTAGAGTCCCCAAACCTCACTCAGCTGAGGCTACCCCTCCAGACTCTGCAGTCCTTGACCTCACCTGTCCCAGGAGGTGAGGTCTCATCTGTTTTTTCTCATCTGTCCCAGGTCCCCACATTGCCAGCTGAGCACCCCCTTCCAGGTCCTAGGCCCTCCCTGGGTATGGGTAGGGCTTTGGGTACCCATGGGAGGAGTGCATTCTTGGACATTATGAAGTATTAGGGCTCAGCTCCATCCTCCCAGTGGGATCTCATTAACTCCTGACACTGACCTTCCAATTAGGACGATACACCTTTCTTTTAAAATATATTTACTGAAATATAGAGTCAATGTAAGGAAAAATAGAGGTCACCGTACTTGGCCACAGGTAGATTGCTCATAGGCCCATGGCTGCTGCAGCCATGAGCAGGACACGGGGAGTCCAGCCTCTACGGGTACCTGCGGGCAGGCTCACCCTCGCAGGGCAAGCCAGGGGCCATCCCTGCTGTGCGAAACCTGGAGGTCTTCCAGGAAGCTGGCTGCTCCAGAGCTAGCTGTGCAGCCTTTACCCCACAGGCTGGTGCCCAGAGCCACTCCACAGGAGCAGCCTCAGGTCTCACCCACACAAAGGGCTTTCCTGAGGCAGGAGGCAAGCAAGGTGAAAGGAGAGTTCCAAATCCCACAGTAGCAGTGAGCAGGGTCCAACCATCAGGCTTCAGAGTCTGTCATGCCGCCTGCAAGATGGGCTCCTGTCCCCACTGTGTCCCCGCTTCCTCCTCTTGCAGCAGGGGAAGTCGGAGTCAGAGTCATGGTGGCAGTGCCTGGGCCTGGGGAGACCAAGGGCAGTCACTCAGAGGTGGGGGTCAACCAAACCCCTACCCCCAAGACATGGGCCAGGGCATACCTCTCGGGAGATGTGGGAGAGGTGGCGGCCTCAGCTGCTCGCCTGTCTCTGTCTTTCTTCTTCTCTTTTTTGTGTTTCTTCTTTTTCTTTTTCTTCTTCTCCTTCTTGCTTCTCCTGTGGCTCTCAGAGCTGGGAGGGTACAAAATGCGCCTCAGAGAGTGGCGGGTCCCATCCAGGAGATGAAGCCATCACCCACAAGTGCATCTTTAAATCAGTTAAATGAGATTACAAATTTCGCTCCTCAGTCACATGGCCACTGAGACATGTAATATCCCCATCTCGAATGATGGCCCTGCTCCACTTGAGCTGGGCCCTTGCAAGGTGACACCTTCCTCCTATCTGCACCCACAGGACACTCCTGGGGTTACAGGCCAGGGCTCATCACCCAGGAAAAGCCCTGGAGGTGCCACCAACGCAGAAAAAGGCTCCTGCCCAGTTCCTGAGTGCCCTCCCACAGCACAGCCCCCAACCGCTGCCATTACTTAGGACCTCCCTTCAAAGGTGACCCGAGAAACTCCCCTGGGGAAAAACCTAGGAGTAAGTGAGACAGCAAGGAAAGTAGGGCAGGCCACCGCCAGGGCCGGTGCGCAAAGAGAAGCTGCCACCTGCCTGAGTAGAAGCCGCTCCAGTCCTCCCGAGATCCCCCGGGGCGGCCTCACCTGCTTTCAGTCTGATCCTCCGCCCGTGGCTTCCTCCTGGCCGAGGATGCTGAAGTCCCGGGCCCGCCGCTCTCCACGCGGTGGTGCTGCGGACGAAGCACGCTCTGGGAAGAAGTGTGCGGGCCGGCCCCACGCCACGCCCCGCAGCGCCCCAGGGAGCTCCGTGCCATGCCGTGCCCTGCCCGTCCCACCCGTGGGCCGCGATGCGATCAGGCGGGGGGGGGGGGTTACCGTGAACACAGACAGCCCCAGTTTGGCGGCCTCCTTGTCCTCCCGCGACAGCGCCACGCGGCCTGCGGAGCCACTGCAGTAACACAGCGATCAGGACAGCCCGGCAGGGGCCCGCCTCACCCGAGTAACCGAGCCCAGACAGACCCTCCCTCCCCACGAAACCGGCCCACACCTGGTGCTCCCCAGCCCGAGCAGCCGGTCCACGCCCTTCTCCTCGGGGTCGCCTCCTTCCCGCTTGCAGACCTCCACAAAGTCCTGCGGGTGGGGGAGCAAAGGGAGCGCTCGGGACGGCCCCACATCCACGGCCCTCCACGCGCCCCCGCCCCGGGGAGTCACCTCCTTGCTCAGGCCCGTGGGCTGCTTCTTCACGTTCTTGTAGCCACTGTGAGGAAATCGAGGCAGGCGTCAGGGGAACGACCTCCTCCCAGCACGCGTCCTCACCACTGCAGCCTTCGTCCTGAGGCTCGGCCCCCGCCCAGCCGGGCCCCCAGCCTGCACCCCGGCCCCCACCA
Organism: Leontopithecus rosalia; assembly: GCA_028533165.1. Taxonomy (NCBI): domain Eukaryota; kingdom Metazoa; phylum Chordata; class Mammalia; order Primates; family Cebidae; genus Leontopithecus; species Leontopithecus rosalia. The sequence goes on along the minus strand of CM052666.1, from coordinate 43,451,392 downwards.
GCCTCCGCCGCGCGGTCCCAAGCCCCGCCCGCGGCTGCCCGCCGACACTCACAGCGCGGCCAGCAGCGCCTCGCGCTCCGCCTCCCGCACGGCTGCCAGCTCCTCCTCGCGGCTGGGGCCCGCGCACGGCGCCCGGCCCTTGGCGTACCAGGTGAGGTCGCGGCCCTTCTGCCAGCGGCCTACGGGCGCCATCAGCGAGTTGCCTGCGGACGTAGGCGCCGTGAGCCCAGCGCCCGCCAGGGAGCCCGGGGCCCGGAGCCCGGAGCCCGCCCGCCCGCCGCGCCCACCCACCCAGGTAGTTCTCCCGCTGCTTGTCAGTCTTCACGTCCTCCCAGTTGAACTGATCCTGACCGCCGCGCACGCCTCCGCGACTGGAGCCGAACATGGTGCTGGGGCGACCGCGGCCTGCAGCCGGCGACCTGCGACCCCGGACCCTCTACCCTCTACCGTCGGACCCTGGGCCGACCCCGCCTCCGCGTCGCGCGCCGTGACGTCACTCCTGAGCCCGCTCAGCTTCTTGCAGGGCCGGTGCAGCAGTGCGCCTGCGCAGCGCACGGTCCCGGCTCAGCGCTCTGGGCCCCGGCGGAATGCACCGCCCCCGCGCGCCTGCGCACTGCTGCACCGGCCCTGCCCGGCGGGGGGACGCCTCTAAACTGGACGTTTAAAAATGATTGGAATGGGCCGGGCGCGGTGGCTCACGCCTGTAATCCCAGCACTTTGGGAGGCCGAGGCGGGTGGATCACGAGGTCAAGAGATCGAGACCATCCTGGTCAACAAGGTGAAACCCCGTCTCTACTAAAAATACAAAAAATTAGCTGGGCATGGTGGCGCGGGCCTGTAATCCCAGCTGCTCAGGAGGCTGAGGCAGGAGAATCACTTGAACCCGGGAGGTGGAGGTTGCGGTGAGCCGAGATCGCGCCACTGCACTCCAGCCTGGGCGACAGAGCGAGACTCTGTTTCCAAAGGTTAAAATGGGCCGGGCACGCGCGCGCTTAGTCCCAACGGGACTACGGGAGGATCACTTGAGCCCAGGAGATCCCTGTCTCCTTAAAAAAAGAAAGAAAACTCATAAGACAGGCCTAGCTAACACCATCAACTGGTCACTGCCGGCCGCGATTAACACGGGAATGCCCTTAATGATTTGTGCAATTTCGGAGGATTACCCAGTGAACTTGTGGATGAAAAAGCAGCTGCCCAGGCGCCCTCAGAGCACGGGTCCTGTCCCCGCTGCGGTAAACTGAATGTGTACTCAACTCCCATGTGAAATCCTCACCCCAAGGCGCTGGTGTTTCAGAGGTGACTAGGTCAAGAGGGCAGAGCCTTCTTAAAGGGACCCCAAGGGCTTGTGCAGCTTTCCACTGCGTGAAGGCGGCGGGAAGGTGTGGATGGGAGACCCCGCAGGGTGCGAAGCCTCAGCCTGTTCCCATAAATATTGAATAGAAAAGAATTCGAGATATAGTCACAGTTATTCCTATAATCATAATCACATATGTATATGTAATCATATATATATATACTCAATATAACCTTTTAATTTTGCTAATGCTTCTCGGGTCATGTAGCACGGAGCTGAAGTAACATTGTGAAAGTGGTGACCCTAAAGCAAGGTGCTCTAAGTCCTCTGGCACACCCGCTTAAGGGCTGCTGGAAGGCACCTCGGCTGTGCGGCAGCGCCCCCGCTAGCTGGGAAAGACCCGCTGTTTATCCAGCTAGGGAAGGAGGCGTCTGACATGTCTCCTCCCCCGGGGGAGAAAACTCTGCTCCCCGCAGTCTCTTGCGGTAGACCCGGCGGCTGTCAGGGCGGCTGCAGACACCCAGGGGCGTACCCGTCTCTGCGACGCTGCGCCTCAGCGGTGACGTTCCGTAGCTACTTTCGTGTTCTGCTTCTGCACCTGGTTCCTCTTCTTATACTAGAATTAGTAAAAGTAACATAAATTTTAACGTCTTTGTTCTTTCTCGACAAGTATGAAAAAGCGCTGATGCATTAGGTTTTCTCCTCGCCTCCTCTACTTTAAGGACCTGGGCCCGATATCCAAGACACGAGATTTACCTGACCCTATCACTGACCACCATTGCCTCACCCTACCTACCCGGCCCCCTGCTTTGTACTCAACAAAAGTCAGAGTGTCCGGGCACTCGGGGCCACTGCTGGTCTCCACGTATACTGGTTAGCAGTAGACCCCTGGGCCCAGCCTTTTTTCTATCTCAGTATCTTGTGTCTTCTATTTCCACAGTTTCTCATCTCTGCGCCAGTAGAGAGGGGCTCAAAGGACCCTATAAGGCTGGACCCTGTAGGAAGGAAGTGTGCAGTCTGGAAGAGACCCCTCACCAGAACCTCAGCACCCTGGTTTTGGACGTTGTGGCGTCTCCCTGCTTCCCCCTTCACTTCATTCCCAGTGCTGACCGAGAAAGGGTCCCTTGGCTGCTCTGTGACCTGGCCAGCGATGTCTTCCTCTGCGGACTGAACCCGAGCAGCAGCCTTGAATGTTCCCAGGCACAGATGAAAGCATCTAGGTCGTTTCTCAAAACAGAAACTGGACCCAGCCTGAGCCTGCTTCCTTAAACCCTCATAAAAACTCCATTCTCCGACTCCCTCCCCGCGGATATACCTACAGAGAACATTCATTTCACCGCCATGGAGGAACTGCTGCAGCCCGCTCTGTACGGAAGCTCCCCTGATAAATGCTCTGAGCACATCACCCTGGCGTGCTGTGTTTCTGCAGAACCCTAACCGGCCCCATCTCAGGATGGTGTGGGGCACTTCCTTGTGGGAACCCTCCTGCCACGACTTTTGGGGCAATTCCAGCCACAGGTTGAACTGGGTGAAAACACAGATCTAGTGTCCAGAACTGTGCAAAATCTGTTTCTCAATGACCCAGCCCATGGGTCAGGCTGTTAGCAGAGCCTGGCAGACAGCCCACATCTGGCTCATCCATCTACTCAGCAAGTACCGGCTACCAGCTGCCGGCTGCCGTCCCCGCGCTGTGGTGCTGCCTGAGTTCGCATCAGGGAGCAGGTGCATGGAGAGGGCAGAGCAGCAGGCCACATCCAGGCACACTGAAGGCCACTGGTCAACTCCTGGGAAGGCTCCCTTGGGTGGAGGGCATCATCTCCTGGGTGCTGGTACGGCTTGCCAGATCAGGGTGGACTTGGCCCACGTGGCAGGGTCTGGCTGTGGAGTCTGACCACTGACTGGATGTCAGGTGTGGTGAAGGGACAGCAGGGCTAGGTGGACATCAGGCAGGAGTCCAGGATGGTTCTGAGGCGCTGGGCAGCTATGAGGATGCAGCCACTTGGCAACACGAAAACCAGGTTTGTGGGGAAGAGACCAGGTCAGTTTTGAGCCAGTTAGCCTGACAAGCCATAGGCCACAGGAGGGGTCACTGGGGTAGAGGTGGCATGGCTTGCCTGCTGGGTGGAGGCCCGGCCGGAGGCACTAAGTCACAGTGGTGCCCTCTATGTAGACAGCAGTGAAGCTGGACCCAGGAGGGTGGAGGTCCCAGGGGAGCCCACCAGAGCAGGAGGAGGCTGGGTACAGTGGAGGAAGGGCCAAGTGAGTACACAGTATGGCCAGGCAGCCAGCTCTATATGCCACAGGGATTAAGGCCACAAATTCAGAGACGGGGCTCCATGGAGCCTGTTCGGGAAGTAACCCTGCAAGGCAGAGTCCCAGGCAGCCACACAGCCCATCCACGTGAGGTCAGACACTGCCAGGCCACAGGGCATCCCTTCCCAGGCGGCCACACAGCCCATCCACATGAGGTCAGGCACTGCCGGAAAACAGGGCTGCAGACCCAGGTGGCCACATAGCCCATCTATGTGAGGTCAGGCACTGCCAGGCCACAGGGCTGGAGTCCCAGGTGGCCACACAGCCCATCCAAGGTGAGCTCAGGCACTGCCGGGCCACGGGGCCAGAGGACATCCCTTGTAGACTCTCCTCAGCTGAAGGCCAGAAGGATGGGCAAAGGGCCAGGAACAAGCTTAAGGGGCAAGGGAAGGGCCTGCCAGGTGGGGATGCTGCCCAATTGGCAGCTCAACTGGCAGCACTGTCATCGCAGGGCCATGGGAGAGCACACTCCCACCTCCCTGGCAATCCCAGAACACCACTGCAAGAACTCCCTGTTGGGCACCAGGTGTCAGAGAGATAGCCTGCCAGCTGGGACCCAGTAACACCCCAAGACAGGGACAGGAAGCAGTCCGGGCCCTCAGCTGTCCAAAACCCGGGCTGGTGCGCACGTGGAAGGCACCGCACATCAGCGGGAGCTGCTTTGAGTGAAACCAGCCTCTGGACAGATGGAACAAGTCTGTGGATGCCCCTGGGCTGTGTAACTGCAGTGCTCTGCATACCCAGGAGGAGTCGCGGACAACCAGGGCTGGCTGCTCCTCTGGGGACCCTCCCAAGGCAGAAGCCTCCCGGGAGCAGTGCGGGAATGCTGGCCCAGGGCAGGAACTGCAGGCTGTCCATGGGGAAGGGTGGTCCTAGGGCTGCCCCACCAAAGCTGATGCCTTGAGCCCAGAAAACCCAGCCCCTCCTAGGAACCAACCTGAGGCCCACTGTGCTGTGGCCCTGGTGCCCCTGAGGCTGGGAAGGCAGAGCTTGGTGTTGGGTGCTGCCCACATGGTCTGTGTGCCACAGCCCCAGAGCAGTGTCCAAAACCCTCAACCCTTGCCCCGCTTGTCCATGGAGCCCTCTCTATGCTTGAGCTGGTGCTTTTCAGGGGACAAGCTACCAGCTGGGGCACACACCAAGTGAGAAGACAGACGCAGACACGGACTCCAGGTAGCAGCTTTGAGAGTGGGATTTATGAACCGCTCTCCCATCTTAGCAATGTCCCGGCGTGGCTGGAGCCATGGTCACTTCTTGGTCTTGGCCCAGAACTGTCGGTAGCGCTCCACATCAAAGTCATCACTGAGCTCCTCGAATTCCTTCGTCTGCTGGAGCCGAGCCTCACGCCTCCGCAGCCTGGCCCGGCGCTCCTCAGGAGTCAGGGTGTCCAGATCTATGGGCATCTGCAGGGGCAGACCAAGTTTTGTCCATGTGGATGGAGGGACCTTGAGAGCTACTGAGGTGACAGCCCAAGGCCTTCCTCTCAACTTGTCTTCCATCCTATGCTAGCTTAATTTTCAAACATTCTGTTGGTCTCTCTCTTCAAAGCTTTCAATCTTTAAAATAAATTATTCTGTGTTTCCCCCAGATTTGATGTTTATAAAAACACACAAGGCCAGGCACGGTGGCTCATGCCTGTAATCCCAGCACTTTGGGAGGGTGAGGTGAGAGGACTGCTTGAGCCCAGAAGTTCAAGACCAGCCTGGGCCACACAGAGACCCCATGCCTTGTATAAGAGCTAAAGAAAAAAAGAGAGAGACCCCATCTCCACAAAAAAGTCTTTAAAAAAATTAGCAAAGCATGGTGGTATGCACCTGCAGTCCCAGCTACTGGGCAGGCTGAGGTGGGAGGACCACATGAGCCTAGAGTCAGGGCTGCAGTGAGCCGAGATTGTGCCACTGCACTCCAGCCTGGTTGACAGAGCAAGACCCTGTCCCAAAAAATAAATTTAAAAATAAAAACACAGGCTGGGCACGGTGGCTCACGCCTGTAATCCCAGCACTTTGGGAGGCCGAGGTGGGTGGATCACAAGGTCGAGATCAAGACCATCCTGGCCAATGTAGTGAAACCCCGTCTCTACTAAACAAATACAAAAATTAGCTGGGCGTGGTGGCACATGCCTGTAGTCCCAGCTACTCAGGAGGCTGAGGCAGGAGAATTGCTTAAAGCCGGCAGGCAGAGGTTGCAGTGAGCCGAGATTGTGCCACTGCACTCCAGCCTGGCGCCTGGCAAAAGAGTGAGACTCTGCCTCAAAAAAACCAAAAAACAAAAAAACACACTAGTGGTTAGTCCCATCTAACGCTGGTGCTTAGAGGCAGTTTTGGATGTCACCCTCCTCCACTCCTCCAACAGCCACCTGCTTCACCGACTCCTGTCATGTGGCACAGTGACCACAGCCACATTCCCTCCTGAGGCGAATGACCACCAGCACTCCCACCACAGCCCCACCCCAAGCCTGGCACCCGGAAGCACCTGGCAAGGAAAGCTTACCACCAGCATGCGCCGTGGCTCCCTGTAGCGGATGTGGACGGTCGAGCCATCCTGTTTCACCAGCAGCACGGGGTAGAGGCGTGCATAGGCCTGGCGGCGCACACGAGCAAGTGAGGCCCTGCTGCTGTCGGCCCGCCGGGAGGATGTATGCAGGCAGCGGAGTGCAGGCCCAGTGGCCTTCACAGCACAGCATCTTAGCAGGCTGCAGATAAACATGCAAGTGCTGGTCAGCCGACACTGCCGCAGCAGAGTCCCAACATGACTGAGGCTGGCCGTGATGGGGCACTGCCAGGCCACAGGAGACACTACCAGAGCTGGCACATGCCAGGATGAGCCTAGTTTCCTGAGGAGCCGCAGGCTGTGGTCGGAGCCGCTCTGGCCCCCTAGCCAGGAAGAGGCTGCCAGGCTGAGCAAGGGCATGAGGCTTCCAGCACAGGGGACAGTGGACAATAGCTGGGACGAGGGAGGCTTAGAACTACCGTTTCCTGCTGAAGAGAGGGGTTCCGTGGGGTGCTCCTAACAGCAATCCCTAGGGACCTAAAAGTTCATGCTTACCCAAGCAGGCTGCCCACTGCCGCCATTCCTCCTCAGAGCCCCGGTGGCACGTGGAGGTGGTCAGTACAGGCCCTGGCGTGCAACCTGCTAGGCCGAGAATGGAGAGATCTTTTTTTAAAGGAAGGTTCTTCCACCTAATGGGTTCTCATCAAATCCCAGCCCAAGATGTAGCCACAGACCCCAGTATACTTCCAAGACACATGTAATCTCCATGTCACTCCCCAACCTCTCCCAGTAACCCTTAGACTTCTCAGAACTGCCTGTAGTGGTGTTTCCAAAAGCAGAAGTTGGTCACTACTCCCAGATTCTGGGACAGTCTGCAGCAGGGCCTAGGCTGTCTGTTCTGGCCGTTACAGAGGCTGGGAAACCTCTCTGAATGGACTGCACCCTCAAAAGTGGAGCTGGGCTCATGGCTCATGCCTTGGTTTCTTTTTTTTTTTTTTTTTTTGAGATGGAGTTTCGCTCTATCACCAGGCTGGAGGGCAGTGGGCCCAATCTTGGCTCACTGCAACCTTCACCTCCCAGGTTCAAGCAATAACCTGCCTCAGCCTCCCGAGTAGCTGGGACTACAGGTGCATGCCACCATGCCCAGCTAATTTTTGTATTTTTAGTAGGGATGCGGTTTCACCATGTTGGCCAGGATGGTCTCAATCTCCTGACCTCGTGATGCCCACCCTGGCCTCCCAAAGTGCTGGGGTTACAGGCGTGAGCCACCACGTCCGGCTCATGCCTTGCTTTCTAAGGTCATTGCTAGTTTTTATAAACACCCAGCGAGGTGAGGATGGTCATGCTTGCTTACAGGAGAATGGAGGCTCAGGGCTGCTTTGCTGTGACCTGGATTCCCATGGGAGGTTGTGCTGTGGTGTCCGAGGTAAAAGCCCAGTTTCCAATATTGAGATTCCAGGAGATGAGGCTGCACGGAGGCCGAGCTCCCAGCTCCCTCGGGCGTACCTCTATCTCTCACACCAATAAAGGACCCGAAGACAGGTCCTGCTGCATCTAAAATGGAAATCCTGCTGTGTCCTATGCCCACATCCCTCTCTCTCGGTCTCACCAGCACAGGAGCCTGCGGCTGGTCCAGGAGGGTCTTCGGGGGAAGCTCCCTGGCCCTTCCCGCTAGAACGCACGGGGACAAGGGCCCAGGACAGATGCAGCCCCCTGTCCCCTTCCCTGCCTCCCTCCCTCCCGACTCCACGGGGTACAGCGCCCGTTTCTGCTCCCAGCCACACGAGGTGCCAACCTGCGGCCGCTTCTGTCGCTGCGGAGGGGCCGGATAACAGGCGGTCCGGACTTCCAGGAAGGAAACTAAGGCAAAGACGAAGACACGCATAAGGTCACAGCACACTCACCGCCTCGCATGCTGCGGCGCGCAGCCCATGACGTCACTGGCGGACGCCGCGTCGCGCTGCATGACGTATCCGCGGCGGGGCGCGGCAAGAGTGGGCGAGGCACGACGCTCTACCCCCCATTGGGCGGGGCCGGCGCTGTGTGACGTATCATGGGAGCGGAACGATTCGTGCGTGGGCGTGGTTTGTGGGACGCTGTGGCAAACGAGGACGGCGGTGGGCCGAGCGCCGGTGACCTCCGTGCCCAAGGGGCGCACCAGGGTGGGCAGGCGGGGTCGAGGGGGACCGGGATCGAGGGAGGATCCGGGAGGGCTGAGGGAGGATCCGGGAGGGCTGAGGGAGGACCCCGGGGGCCTGAAGGAGGATCCGGGAGGGCTGAGGGAGGATCTTCGGGGCTGAGGGAGGACCCAGGGGTCCTGAGGGAGGATCCGCGGGGCTGAGGGAGGATCCGGG
>CM052666.1:43398338-43442441 GCA_028533165.1 Leontopithecus rosalia | reverse complement strand
GGGGCTGAGGGAGGACCCAGGGGTCCTGAGGGAGGATCCGTGGGGCTGAGGGAGGATCTGCGGGGCTGAGGGAAGATCCGCGGGGCTGAGGGAGGATCTGCGGGGCTGAGGGAGGACCCAGGGGTCCTGAGGGAGGATCCGTGGGACTGAGGGAGGACCCGCGGGGCTGAGGGAGGATCCACGGGGCTGAGGGAGGATCCGCGGGGCTGTGGGAGGACCCAGGTGGGGCTGAGGGAGGATCCGCGGGGCTGAGGGAGGATCCACGGGGCTGAGGGAGGATCCGTGGGGCTGAGGGAGGATCTTTGGGGCTGAGGGAGGATCCGTGGGGCTGAGGGAGGATCTTCGGGGCTGAGGGAGGACCCAGGGGTCCTGAGGGAGGATCCGTGGGGCTGAGGGAGGATCTGCGGGGCTGAGGGAAGATCCGCGGGGCTGAGGGAGGATCTGCGGGGCTGAGGGAGGACCCAGGGGTCCTGAGGGAGGATCCGTGGGACTGAGGGAGGACCCGCGGGGCTGAGGGAGGACCCAAGGGTCCTGAGGGAGGATCCGGGAGGGCTGAGGGAGGACCCAGGGGTCCTGAGGGAGGATCTTCGGGGCTGAGGGAGGATCCGCGGGGCTGTGGGAGGACCCAGGTGGGGCTGAGGGAGGATCCGCGGGGCTGAGGGAGGACCCAAGGGTCCTGAGGGAGGATCTGCGGGGTTGAGGGAGGACCCAGGTGGGGTTGATGGAGGATCCGAGGGGCTGAGGGAGGATCCACGGGGCTGAGGGAGGATCCGAGGGGCTGAGGGAGGATCCGCGGGGCTGAAGGAGGATCCGAATGGCAGATACAGTGAGGCTGAGGGGGATCTGCAAGGTTGGCGGGGCCGAGGAATACCCTATAGTTCACAACAAAATGAAGTCATTTGTGTCACAACATAATCAAAATGGAGAGGGGAGGGCCCTCAGGAAGCTGCTGTCACACAGTTCTGAAATGCCAGCGAGGCTCGCTATGACCTTGTGAACAGAGCGTGTTCCGGCCATCTCCACTGGCCTGCAGTATTCTAGATGAGATGCTTGGACCAGGGCAGGCAGAGAGCATCGCTTATCTGCCCCAGCAAACCAGGGTTGCTTTGGGCAATGAATTCCTGAGACTAGGACCTCTGTTTAGTGAAAGTTACAGATGAGGAATGTAATCACTTGTTCAGGCCTAGAAAAACAGGGCTGGAAAGGACGGGAGGCTGAGGCTGAGTGTCTGAAGTAAGAACTGTTTGCAAGGACTTTCTGAAAACCCCACAAGAAACCCTTTGTGTCCTTCGCGGCTCTCCTACTTTGACAAAATTTAGACCATCTTTAGGACTGCAGTAATTCAGGTAAGATGCTCCAAATCAACACGTCCAGTAATGGCAGCTCCACCAATGAACTGAGGACAACTTTGAGCTTTGGCGTTGGGCCTCTGGAACCAATGAATTCTTTCTAAGCAGCTTCTGTGAACCTGTCCCTTTGGCTAATAAAAAGTTCCCTTTACCCTTCCCTTACCAGGAGTTCCGGTGGCGTGGTGTTGTTGACAAAAAGCATCAAACTCTGTAACATATTTTAAGAGATTCATTCTGAGCCAAATATGAGTGACCATGGCCTGTGACACAGCCCTGAGGACAGAGGTCCTGAGAACAGGCGTCTAAGGTGGTTGGGGTGCCGCTTGGTTTTACACATTTTAGGGAGGCATGAAACATCAATCAATCAAATACATTTAAAACCTACATTGGTTTGGTTCAGAAAGGCAGGACAATTCCAAGTAGGGGTCGAGGGTGGTGACTTCCAGCTCATAAGTAGATTTAAACTTTTTCTGGTTGAGGATTGGTTGAATTTACCTAAAGACCTAGGATTAACAGAAAGGAATGTCTGGGTTAAGATAAACGATTGTGGAGACCAAAGTTATTTGCAGAGGAAGCCTTCAGGTAGTAGGCTTCAGAGAGAATCGGTTGTCAAATGTTTGTATCAGACTTAAAGTCTATGTAGATGTTAATGCCAGAGAGGTATAATGAGGCATATCTGACCTCCACTTCTCGTCATGACCTGAACCAGTCTTTCGGGTCAAATTTTCCAGAGTTCCAGGTCAGGCACAGTGGCTGACACCTGTAATCCCAGCACTTTGGGAGGCCAAGGTGGGTGAATCACTTGAGGTCAAGAGTTCAAGGCCAGTCTGGCCAACAGGGTGAAACCTGATCTCTACTAAAAAAATACAAAAATTAGCCAGGCATGGTGGTGTGCGCCTCTAATCTCAGCTACTCGGGAGGCTGAGGCAGGAGAATTGTTTCAACCTGGGAGGTGGAGGTTGCAGTGAGCAGAGGTGGCACCCCTGTACTCCAGCCTGGGTGACAGAGCAAGACTTTGTCTCAAAAAGAAATTAAAAAAAAAAAAAGAGTTTCTTGGCCAAGGAGGAAATCCATTTAGATGGTTGGGGAGCCTTAGAATTTTATTTTTTATTTTTAGTTTACATTTGATTTAAAAAAACTTCAGCCAGATTAAATTTAAAGTTTAATTGGATAATGAACGATTCATGAATTGCGCAGCCCCCAGAATCACAGCAGATTCACAGACACTCCAGTGCAGCCACGTGGTGGAAGATATGTAGACAAACAAATGACTGACGTACAGAAATCAAAAGTGACGTACGGAATGGCTGGGCTGGTTACAGGTTAGCGTTTGCCTTATCTGAACACAGCTGGAACACTCAGCAGTGTATGAATGAAGTCCAGCCTTGGGCTGGCCGAAACTCAGCTATGGCTACAGCTGTACACTCCTGTTAGGTTTTGAATCTGTCTGTTAAGCCAGGTTGCAGTTCCTCCATAAAGACCAAATATGGAGTACGAAGTCCTTCTCGGGCCATGTTTAGTTCACGTTAACAACTCCCCTCTTTTGGTGACTTTCTCAATTTTGAGAGATTGACCAAAACCTTAGTTATGGTTGTCACTGTCCCCATTGTCGATGTAGTAATTCGCTCCTGAAACCCACTGGGAGACAGTAGAGCCGTAGGTTTCCAAAGGCAGGAACAAGGATTGAGTAGAAAGTACCTGCTTATGCTGGAACATCTGTTTACGGGAAAAGAAATCTGGTCTGTTCTGTTCTAGGATTTGTGTGTATCCTTAAAGTCTTGGTCTGATTATGTTGCATTAACACAGTGACTCCATTGTACTTTGGTTTGGCCTGTTGGGACCTCGTGTGTGAGTCTAAAACAGTGGCCTCTCATACATTTGTTTTAAAAAAGATTATCCCTTTTTGGTCAGGTTCTCACTTAAGCGAGAGTGTGACTAATACTTAGGGCCTTAGCACCTCTCTTGCCATCATTTTGGGCTTCTGGTGTGGGCACATTATTCATAGGTTGTGGTACCCTCATGGTCACCTTTTGCTGTTTCATTACAGTTGAAGAGAGACCATCGATGTTCTAGCGATGCTGCATGCAAACATTGAAAACCTTTGAGAGTACAGCACACCAGGGAGACTACTGTTATGACTGTCGGGAGGATAACAGCAAGAGTTTGGAGTGTGCCCCTTACCCAGGGTCCCCATAAACCAAACCACCTAAAAGTAAGTAGATTAAAGAATGAGCTACATGAAGGGTCTACTCGCTTGACCGAGTGGTTTTTTTAATTAATCTCCTACAACTGGATTTTTATAATCTACATTTAATGTGTTCCTCCATGGGCCACAAGTGCCAACATCGGCACAGGTATTTTTCTGTTTAGCTAATCCTATGATTTAGCATAACTTTCACAAGAGAATTTAAAGTCTGTTGTGTAACGATAGCCTTTACAGTAGAATCTGCTAGAGAGCCTATTATGCGGAATACATTTCTAACTCTTGCCTATTTTATTCTAAACCAGAAAAAGGACCTGACAAATGATGTCCTTCTGGAAGAGTGAAGGCCTCCTGGCAATGTTCTCTTTAACCCATGATGTGGCTTAAGAGGAGCTTTCACTGATTATGAGGAAATGTGGATGTGCTATTAAAGTTTTGTTTTAGGGATTCCAATGAGTGTACCATTCCACGAGTGTGGAGGGACCCTTCTCAGTTGTTTGACTTGGAGCCCAAGGTTCCAAAGTTCTGTTGCAGTGTGGAAGGACAGTCTTTCTCTGATGTTCTCAGAAGAGTCAGTCTTCAGGTTCTAGATTGTGAAGGGGTTGATTGTCCTCAGTGAACCATAAGAAGTTTTCTTTATCTGGTGAAAATATACTCTGGCATAATAATTAGCTGTTATAAAGTATTGAAAATGACAGTGGAATGAAATTCCTTTGTACATGATTAAATGACACATCAGGTGGCCAACTGTACCTGAAGTTTTGATGACCTTCCCAGGAATATGGAACAAAGCATTAGTTTTGGTTTTATATTGTTTTTACAAGAATCATCCGCTTATTTTACAAAGTAATGATTTAAATTGAGTACATTGGTGCTCAGTAAATATTTGACATTAAAAGTAGTGTATCAGAATAGGCATCAGAACAATACCAACTCATAATAACTACAAAATATTATTCTGTCTGATCATTTAAGTGTTACAAATCCTGAGAATGTTATACACTGACAGATTTGGTAATACCTTAAAATTAAATCTCGCTTGGAAAAAATCCTTTCAAAAATGCTCTGAGGTACAAATCACCTATGTATTAAGTATGAGTCTGTGACGTTATATGAAGCGTTTAAACAAATATATCAACTATAGTTCAGTGGCTCTTAAAACAGGTACCAGTGAGGTTCAAGGGCACACTTCCACAATTCCCCTAAGTTGGGGTTTTCAATTGCAGCCACCACTCTGTCTTTGTCATTTATCTCCTTATTGATGTCTTCTTCTGTTGAGTGGGTTCCTTCAGAAATGTAGATTTCCAACTTATGTTTAAATGGTAAACATGGCTTAAGTTTTAAGCACAGCTCCATAAGAGTCACCAAAGATCAATGAGGTACTGTGGTGTCAACTAGGTAATAACCACATAGTCTTGTTAATTTATCTTCTGAACTTCCACACAACTTTCCATTGCCAATTCCAGTTCTTCTAAAATATTGGGCTTTTCTGGGTCTGGGATAGTTTGAATCAAATCATAAACCTCTAGCACTTTCTCTGCTGTGATCCGGGGCTGCCAGGCAGCTCCCTGCTCAGAGAGGTCTGAGAGCCACAGGACTCTGCTTGTGTCCAGGAGAGCAGCCCAGATGCCTGCTCCATCCTCAGCTCTGCCATCCCTGGTGACTGTAGAAGCATTAGTTTTAAACAGTTTTCACAATTTATAAGTCGACCACATCGGTATATTCAATTCGGATTATTTTATCTTTTCCATGATGAGTCATAAAATACAGAACTTTTAATAACAGAAGCCTTAAGGCCCCAGGAGGAACAAGGCGGCCATCTTGTTTCTCCGTGAGTCATGCTTAACATTGGACTATGTCCTCTTGAATACCAGTTGTTTCTCCAGTTCAGGTGCACAGCACTGATAACTAGTGGGTTAGACCTTGGAGTTCAAATTGCATATCTAAACAATTTCAGTATTGGCTGGTCTAACATGAAAAATCTGGCAAAGTATTTTCTTCATATTTAATTAATTTTTTCTTTTTTTGAGACAAAGGCTCATTCTGTCACCCAGGATGGGGTGCAGTGGCATGATCTCAGCCAGCGCATTGCAGTCTCCACCTCCTGAAGGAGGATCACTCCACCTTCAAGCAATCCTCCTGCCTCAGCCTCCCCATTGCTGAGATTACAGACTCATGCCACCATGACCAGCTAATTTTTGTATTTTTAGTAGATATGGGATTTTGCCATGTTGACCAGGTTGGTCTTGAACTCCTAGCCTCAAGTGATCCACATGTCTTAGCCTCCCAAAGTGCTGGGATTACAGGCATGAGTCACAGTGCCTGGTCTGGCCACACTTTTTGACAAACATCATGCAGGAATTTCTTTCTCACAAATGGGGAAAATAATTTTCGGATTTGACAAACCAGATCAAACCGACTCAATCCTGGAACTTCCTGACTCTAAATTACCTCAAACAAGGAAGATCTATTAGTCATAAAAGCCATCAATGCAGATTATAAGGCACGGATCTTGTTACGTCGTGTACCAGTTCTTTAAGACTCCAAGTATGCCAGTAAAGAAACTTAATGGTTGTGAGTAGAGAGTTGTTCAAGATCTTTTTTTTTTTTTTGAGACGGAGTTTCGCTCTTGTTACCCAGGCTGGAGTGCAATGGCGCGATCTCGGCTCACCGCAACCTCCGCCTCCTGGGTTCAGGCAATTCTCCTGCCGCAGCCTCCTGAGTAGCTGGGATTACAGGCACGCACCACCACGCCCAGCTAATTTTTTGTATCTTTAGTAGAGACGGGGTTTCACCATGTTGACGAGGATGGTCTCGATCTGTTGACCTCGTGATCCACCCACCTCGGCCTCCCAAAGTGCTGGGATTACAGGCTTGAGCCACCGCGCCCGGCCAGTTGTTCAAGATCTTTGCGTGATAAACAATATGGTTGCACCTCACCACTCAGTCGTCCCAAACCCCAAACTTTGCTGACCTCAATCCCAATGGATGATAAGTTCTTCACTGCAACTGATCTGTGCAGTGTCTTCTTTAACCTCAGGTCCACCAGGCCAGTCAAGACCTTTTGCTTTCACTTGGGAAGGCCAACAGTATAACTGGACAGTCATGCCCAGTGCTGCACTGGGAGCCTGTCTTACTTTCCAAATTCTAAAGGCTAACCTAAAGGATGTCACTTTCCTCCTGGGTCCACTTTACTGCAATATGTGGATGACCTTCATTGTTCTCCCTAAAGGCAGCATGCGAGGTGTACACCCGTTAAAACTCCTAGCTCCTAAAGGCCTTTAGGTATCTAAGGAAAAATTACAACTGGTAAAAACCCAGGAAAAATATTTAGGCCACCTAATTTCACAAAGTGGACCACACTCAGACCCAGATTGCATACAAGACATTCTATAATTCCTGAAATCCAGAACTGAGCACTTGCTCTGTGGATTTCTTGGGCTGGCTGGATCCCCAGGTCTTCTATCCTGGCCCAACCCCTCTGCTGAAATCACCAAACCTGACCCCATTGTTTGCGAAGAGCCAGAAGATGTGGCTTTTGACAAGCTAAACAGGGAATTTTATTAAATCCCCCAGTCTTGGGACACCCACATTATCAACTGCTGTGGTCTAAATGTTTGTCTCCTCCAAAACTCATGTTGAAACTGAATCCTCAGGGTAGCAGTATTGAGAAGTATGGCCTTTGGAAGGTGATTATCAGGAGGGTTCTGCTGTCATGAATGGGTTAATCTGTGCATGGATTTGGGGACTAATGGGTTAATGTATTACAGGGCTATCCTGGGAGTGAGGCTGCCATCTTTATAGGAGGAAGAGAAACACCCTCACCATGTGATGTCCTGAGCTACCTCCCTTAGGACTCTGCAGGGAGTCCCCACCCGCAAGAAGGCCATCAGCAGATATGGGCCCTTGATTTTGGACTTGCCAGCCTCCAGGACTGTGAGAAATAAATCCTTTTTCTTTATTTATTACCCAGCCTCAGGTATTTGGTCACATCAACAGAAGGCTAAGGCAACTCCTCTTCTTCTCTTGATCTTAGCCAAAGGGCCAAGAAGCAACAAAACCCACTTCTTCCTTTCTGTACATGAAAAAGAAGGAAGCAGTTTTAACTGAAAAGCATGCAGCTGGGCATGGTTGGGGGGCTGAGGTCGGAGGATCACTTAAGGCAAGAGTTTGAGACCAGGCTTAGCAACATCATGAGACCCCCTCTGAAAACATTCAATATTATGTTTATGGTATATTCTACATGGTAGAATAGCTGTAGTCCTGTCTACTTGGGAGCTGAGGCGGGAGGATCATTGGAACCTGGGAGTTGAAGGCTACAGTGAGTTATGATCATGCCACTGCACTCCAGCCTGAGTGACAGAGTGAGACTGTCTCTAAAGAAAACTGAAATTTAAAGTATTTTTAAAGCATGGGGATCAGTATATTCCCGTAGGATACTACAGTGAACCGTGGGACCTAGGAGCTTGCGGCTCTCCTCCTTGTCTGAGGGCTGTCCCTGCCACCACCCTGTGGGTCAAATCCACTGAAGAAATCGTCAGGGATTTCCTTGGACCTTTTCTGCGGCCCACACTGCGGAAAGCCTCTCAAAGTCTCATCGTACTCAGCACTTTCATTCTAGCCACCTCACTTTTTATGAGATCGTTCTGTTAACCACTCCCCATATGGCTGTCTCTTCCTCCAATAATTTTAATCCTGCTACTTTCCTTCCTCTCTACCCCGGGGCGAGATGCCACGACTGTCTGATTTTAATGGATCGTCTTTTGACTCCCCGAAAGGATTTACAGAAAACTCCCCTGGGCAATGCGAAGCTATCCCGGTTCACAGATGGCTCATGCTTGCAGGATGATCTCTCGCTTTGAGGATGGGAAAGCAGCCCCTTGGCCGTCAGCCACCTCAGCCCAGCAGGCGGAGCTATTTGCCCTCACCGCAGCCTGCTTCCTGGCTCAGAGGAAACTGCTAACCTTCACACAGACAGCAGGTAGGCATCTGCAGTTGCTCATGATTTTGGAATGTTGTGGAAACAGGTTTCCTCACTTCATAATGAACCTTATGATTTTTAGATGCAATACAGATACCTGCTGCTGTGGCCATGAGGAAGGTTCCAGGCCATTTGAAACCAGACTCTGCAGAGGCCCGAGAACGCCATCTTGCTGAGAATATTGCTAAGAATGCTGCCCTTGAGAGTCCTACTGACTGACCGGGCACACTGGCTTATGCCTGTAATCTCGGCACTTTGGGAGGCCGAGGAAGGCGGATCACAAGGTTATGAGTTCGAGACCAGCCTAACCAACCTGGTGAAATCCCACCTCTACTAAAAATACAAAAATTAGCCAGGCGTTAGCAGGCTGAGACAGGAGAATCACTTGAATCCAGGGGGCAGAGGTTGCAGTGAGCGGAGATCGCTGCACTCCAGCCTGGGCGACAGGGTGAGACTCCATCTCAAAAATAAATAAATAAAAATGCGTGATCATGAAGATGAAGACATTGTAATCTGTCAATGATGTGTTGAGACCAGAAACCCAAACTGATGGTAACTGAGATGAATTTAAGTCCTAAGTGTTGGTTAGGCTAGGTGAGAGCCTGATCAAAATGGGTAAAAACTGTTTTTAAAAAATCAGGGCACGCTAATGTTTTGGACTGAGCTCTTGCACTAGGACCCAACCAGACCAGACCAAACCAAAATCCAATCACTTATGTTAAATACACATAAGTAAATAGATCCCAAAACAGACCAGTTTTTCTTCAGTCAGCATAAGGAAGTCCCCTTATAAAAGAGTAACCAGAAGTAAGCTAAGGTAAGTAAGCTTTTTCTTTTTCTTCCTTTTTTTTTTTGTAGGGGAGAAACCCCTCAAGAGCCAAGGCAAGGGTCTGCGGCCTCAGTCTGTTCTCATATAAATATAGAATTATAAAAAATTAGAGACATAGTTACATAGTGATTCCTCTATATAATCATGAAATAATCACATAGCTATTCACATGTAATCATAAATGTACATATGTACAATCAGATAGTCTTTAGTTTTACTAGTAAGTGTCACGTCAGGAAGTATGGAACCGAAGTGGCATTGGAAAAGACGGGACCTTAAGGCAAGGTGCTCTGAGCCTCTGTCCCACCTGCATGAGGGCTGCTGGAGGCCGCCTCGGCTGCAGGGCAGCGCCAGCTCTGTGAAAACGTCTGCTCTTCAGCCAGTGAGGGAAGGAAATGTCCAAGATGGCCGAGACATCCCCCTCCTGGGGGGAGTGAGGAGAAAACTCCGCTTGTCCAAGCTCTTGCGGTGGGCCTGCGGCTGTCAGGGAGGCCCGCAGACAGGGGACTTCACTGTCTATGCGGTGCTGCGCCTCAGCAGTCAGGCTCCGTGGCTGCTTTCAAGTCCTGCTTCTGCACCTGGTTCCTCTCTTTCTTCTAAGATAAGAATTAATAACAGTAACATAAAGTTTAACGTCCTTGATCAGACAAACATGAAAACAGTGCTGACGCATTAGGTCTTCTCGCCTCCGCTGCTTGAAAATCCCGAGCCCCTATGTCCAAGACACGGGACTCGTCTGACCCTGTCACCGACCCCCATTACCTCACCCTACCTACCTGCCCCCTGCTTTGTACTCAGTAAAAGTCAGAGCGTCCAGGAACTCCGGCCACTGCCGGACTCCGCGCTTTGGGTAGCAGTGGACCCTGGGCCCAAACTCCCTTTTCTCTATCTGTGTCCTGCATCTTTATTTTCAGTTTCTCATCTCCACACCTGTAGAGAGGGACTCACAGGACCCTGTAGGGCTGGACCCTATAGTTATCAATCTGTTACTTTTCTTTTTTTCCTTTTCTTGAGACAAAGTCTCTCTCTGTTGCCCAGGCTGAAGTGTAATGGTGCAATCTCTGCTCACTGTAACCTCCACCTCCTGGGTTCAAGTGATTCTCCCGCCTCAGCCTCCCAGATAGCTGGCACTACAGGCGTGCGCCACTACGCCCGGCTAATTTTTGTATTTTTAGTAGAGACAAGTTTTCACCATGTTGGCCAGGCTGGTCTCAAACTCCTGACCTTAGGTGATCCATCTGCCTCAGCCTCCCAAAGTGCTGGGATTGCAGGTGTGAACCACTACACCTGGCCCAATCTGTTGTTTTTTTCTTTTTCTTTTTTTTTTTTTTTTTGAGATGGACTCTTACTCTATAGTCCAGGCTGGAAAGCAGAGGCTCGATCTCAGCTCACTGCAACCTCCGCCTCCCAGGTCCTGGTTCAAGCAATTCTCCTACCTCAGCCTCCCAAGTAGTTGTGATTATAGGCAGGAGCCACCATGCTCAGCTAATTTTTGTAGTTTTTAGTAGAGATGGGATTTCACCATGTTGGCCAGGCTGGTCTTGAACTCCGAGCCTCGTGATCTGCCCTCCTCAGCCTCCCGAAGTGCTGGGATTACAGGCATGAGCCACCACGCCTGGCCCAATCTGTTATTTTTCTATCTTTGTTTCTTCATTCTCCTCACCGTATAAAACCCAGTCCTGCTAGCTCCCAGACAGGGGCTTTTATTCCATTTTGTAGAATGCAGGCTGCCGCAATTAATGAATTACGAATAAAAGCCAAGACCTATGACTACGTATGACATAATTTTGCTGTGACAGTGAACTTTCCCTTTTCTGCCTAAAAGGCTTCTCCTTGCCCAACTCCCCCAGTGCAGCACCTACGGTCCCGTTACAGTGAATCCCAAGTTTCTCTGCAAAGAATCAGTATGACAGTATGTTCAGCTCTCTTATTCCTTAATTCTCTATTTTAAAACTCAACTTCCTTGTGATTCCAGTAAACAACCTTCTCCACCGGTTCTAATCAGTAGTTCGCCTCTGTTCCCCCCGCCCCCTGCTCCATTCTGACTCATCCCGGCCACCTGCTCCACTGACCCACCCATAATCATCCTTCCCACCTGCCACTCCAGCTCGGACCCCTGCTCTCTTTAAAATAGCCAGTCGGGATTAGTCTAGCTTGTGAGGTCTACCCCTAGCCAATAGGGTACGACACAGCAGTAGGGAAGACCCCCGCGCATCAGGCAGAAGTACCCTCTCCCCACTTGTCCAAGCATTCGGCCGCCATTGTTCCATTCCTACACCGCGCCCTCCTATAGAAGTAATGCCTTGCTGAGAGGACTTATGGAGTGCTATTTCTTTTGAGGCACTGAAATTTTACTTATAAGTCTGACACAGCACGTGTATTCCAGGTTGCAATCCCTTGCCCAACAAACTGTTTTATTATTACTATTTTAAAAACTAGAGATGAGGATTTGCCATGTTGCCTAGGCTGCTCTCAAACTCCTGGGCAAGCGATCCATCCACGTTGGCCTCCAAAAGTGCTGTTCTCTACCACACCTGGCCCCAACACATTTTTTAAAAAATTGTTTTATTTTTTAAAGTTTGAAGTTTTTTCTTGCCGTCCTGCAGTTCAAATTCAATAAATCTTTTTTTTGAGACAGAGTCTCACTCTATTGTTCAGGCCAGAGTGCCGTGGCTCAATCTCAGCTCACTGCAGCCTCTGACTGCCAAGTTCAAGCAATCCTCCTGCTTCAGCCTCCTGAGTAGCAGGATTGCAGGGGTGCACCATCATATCTGGCTGATTTTGTATTTTTAGTAGAGATGGGGTTTCACCATGTTGGCCAGGCTGTTCCTGAACTCCTGGCCTCAGGTGATTGCCCATCTCAGCCTCCCAAAGTTTTACAGGGATTACAGGCATGAGCCACCATGCCTGGCCTTCTATAAATATTTTTTTTTAATTTTAAAGTAATTTTTAGAAATAGCGTTTCATGGCCAGGTGCAGTGGCTCATGCCTGTAATCTCAGTACTTTGGGAGGCCGAGGTGGGTGGATCACCTGAGGTTAGTAGTTCAAGACCAGCCTGACCAACATGGCGAAACCCCATCTCTACTAAAAATACTAAAAGCCGGGTGTGGTAGCAGGCGCCTGTAATCCCACCTACTCGGGAGGCTGAGGCAGGAGAATCTCTTGAACCCAAGAGGCAGAGGCTGCAGTGAGCCGCGATCACACCATTGCACTCCAGCCTGGGTGACAAGAGTGAAACTCCGTATCAAAATATATATATATATCATTTTGTCACAGACACTGGAGCGCAGTGGCATGGACACCGCTCACTGCACCGTTGACCTCCCAGGTTCAAGCGAGCGACGGCCGCACGTCGGCCTCCCGAGCAGCAAGGACTGCAGGCATAAAAACGTTTTTAAAGCTTTTGGAACAGAAGGGGTTTCCCTATGGTGCCCAGGCCGGTCTCCAACTCCTGGCGTCAAGTGATCCTCCCGCCTCGGCCTCCCAAAGAGCTGGGATCACAGGCGTGAGCCACGCACCCGGCCACATTCCCGGGTTAACGGTTTTGGAGAGTGGCCTCTCTGATGCTCCACGCAGGCTGGCACAGGTCCTCCCTGCGCGTTGCAGCGGGCCGGCGGGGTCGTCGGTCGGTCAGGTCCCTGCAGTGTCGATGGAGGGCGGAAGCAGCGCTGTGACTCAGCGGACCCAAGCAGCGCCCATGCAGCACGGAGGTAGTCCTCTGACTGACAGGGCGGTTAAGGAACGGAGTGGGCGGGGCCGGCGGGTCGTGACGTCAGTACGCGCTGGGTGGACGCGGGCCTGAGCGGCCGGGAGGGCGGCGTGCTGTGCGCCCCTGCGGGCACGACAGGCTGGCGCGGCGGTGCCGTAAGCCCCGGCTGGCGGAAGCGGGGCCGGCGCGGCACTGAAGTACTTCCCTAAGGGCGGGGAGGAACGAGACGTGGGCGGGGCCGGGTCTCATGACGTCAGTCTCGCGCGCGGGCAGAGGTGGGCCGGCGCAGCGCTGTGACGTAATGCAGCGGACGAAGGTGGTGGCCCCGGATGTTGCGGCGCCCGCTGGCCGGGTTGGCTGCGGCCGCCCTGGTCCGGGCCCCTCCGGACGGTGAGTGCGAGGGCGGTCGCGAGGGCGGTCGCGAGGGCGAGTCGGTGCCCAGGCGACGTTGGCCCCTGCGCTTTGCAGGCGCCCAATCTGCGCCGCCTCCGGAGCTCCTAGCCGGGATGCCCGGTGCTGCGTTCCCCTGTGGGCCCTGAGAACCGGGGACTTCGGAGGGCAGACGGGCCACGCAGCGGAGCCCCGGTTCCGGCGGGCGGGGCGCTCCTCAGGAGCGGGGCCAGCCGGGAGTTTTCGCGGTGGCAGGCGGCTCCTCGGCGCGTAGGAGCGCACGGTGTCTTCCCGCCAGAGAGCAGCCGGGAATCCCTACCGCCCGCCCCGGCGGTGTGCGCTCCGGTTCCCACCGCCCCGCCTGCCCGGGGGTCCTGGGAGGATGGAGCCGGTTACTCCGGGCTCCTAGGATTCTGCGGGCGGTTCTTGCCTGCGCTGTGGCCCGGCGCAGTCAGACTCCGGGAAACAGCAGGCGTTCCCGACGCCGCAGTGCGGCATTTGGGGCTCCCCCAAGGCCGGAGTCCGGGTTGGGCTCCTGAAGCCGCGCAGCTGCCGTTCTTGAGCGTTGCCTTAGAAGTGCGCCCCAGGAAGGACTGCCGTGGGACAGGTGCCTCGGAGTGGACTTCGCCCGTGTGTGTGTGCTGCGCCTGGGTTTCGCCTCTGCATGAAACAGGCCGGCGATTCTGGGGCCCCGGTGGGTTCTGCTCTGCTGTCCTTGGGCTGGCCCCTTCCTGTCTCAGGCTTGCTCTGCCCGTTGCCTGGGGTTAGTTTCGAGGACCCCGTGGAAGACTCGGCCGGGTTTTTTTCTCCTTGATGGACAGGCCCAAACGGCCGCGCAGCATCGTGGGCCTTCACGGGTCTGTGGCTCTGGAGGGCCCGGTTTTCTCAGGAGGTAGAGGAACATTCCTCTCCCCCTGGGAAAAAAAGTGAGAACGAAAGCGCCGTGGCTGCTCCTGGTGTGGTCGGGTTTAAAACACGGCTGCAGAAGGCTGGGACACGTGCTACCCGGATGTGTGCCCAGAGCTTCTGCTGCCAGAGCGGCCGCCTGGACCACCAGCCTCGCCTTCAGCCGGCCCAGCCCAGAGCCCAGGCCCGCGTCTGATGGCTTGCGTCTTACTGAGAGGCCAGGCGGGAGCTGACTTCTCTCCGTTCTCAGAAGGTCGAGCCCTCTATTAGCATCCCTGGAAGAGTGGGCCGACGGCGGGGTGGTGACTGTGTTCGGTCCTCAGGATGGCTGGAAGCCAGAAGGAGGAGATTCTGCCGCCAGAGCAGGAAGCGCCGTTCTAGTAAAGCAGCTGCTGGGGCAGCATGGGGCGCCCAGTCCAGGGAACGTTCTGGCAGAGAGCATTCCGGAACATGGATCCGTGCCAGGCTCCCAGGAGACCTTCCATCTCGGAGCTCCTGTGGAGACCACGTGCCTGGCAGGTCCTTACAGTTGTGGGTTCTGTGGCTTATTGCCAGGCAGCTGGATGGAGTTTGCGACTGTGGGTTGGTGAGACTGGAGGACACAGACTGTTGTTTGCTGGAATGCTTCCCACTGCCCACAGGAAGACACCTTTGGCACGTGTGTTCTGCTCAGGGCAAAGTCAGGTTCTGTGGTTTCCATCCCAAGACTGCACGAGCCATGAGGCCTGGGCCACAGCTTTCTCTTTTGGGTGTGCTCTGTGGAAGGTGGCTTTGGTGACCACCCTGCCACTGGTCCCTCCCCAGGCAGGCAGGCAGGCAGCTTGTGCCCCCGCCCTGTCTCCAGCAGTGATGTGGCTGTAATTTCACAAGGCCTCCACCCACTAGCTGTCTGCCCTCTGCACCCCTTGGCTGGCCAGGACCCCAGTGGTCTACGCATTGTGCCCTCACGCTTGGCCAGAGGTGAACTCAGGGGACCTAGGAAGAGCAGATTGTTGGGCTGCCCAGAGTTCTTGGCGGTCGGTATGCTGCGTGTGCCTCGTGCCCTGTGCTGGGTGAGAGTGGGCACAGGTGCTCAGGCAGGCAATGCCCTTGGCTCAGCCGGAGCCTGGACCCCTGCCTGGCAGCAGCTGAGTGAACCGGTGTCTTCTGCTTGTGGGCCCAGCCTCACCTCAGTAGCTTAGCACACGCACCCTCAGGAGGGAGGAGGGGAGGCCTAGAAGCCTGGGCTTGTCGGGGGGTAAGGGCAGTGCAGGGGCAGCACCTGTGGAGGAAGCAGGTAGGGGTGGGGCTGCCAGCCTCGGCTCTCTGCTCTGTGCTGGGTTGCTTCTGTTGGTGTCTCTGATCGTTGCTGGGGCCCTGCGTTGAAGACACACCTGCCACTCACTGCTTGCAGGGAGAAGGGGGAGATCCCCAACCCAGGAGCCAGAGATGGGTCTCCAGCTACCCCCCAATCCCGGGATTTGGAAGTGAGGCACGAACTCCCCAATTCCTGGGCGTCGGAGTGGAGTATGGGGTTGAGGGGTTGGAGACCAGGGTCTGGTTGTGGTTTGGTGGGATCTCAGAAGGTGTGGATGTCCCCTTCTGAGGACGCACATGGGATGCTGAAGCTCCATTTCTCGTGGTGGGTTGACCCTGGTCACCCCTGTGTTTCCTTCCATATGGATTTGTAGTGACGCAGCATCTAGGTTCAGACCCTAAGAGCTTGGAGCCAGGGGCTGTGGGGAACTGGGCAGGACCGGCCTCGGGGCGGCCCTGTCGGGCCCACCAGTGCTGTGCTTCTGTGGGGTGGTGGGGAAGAGTGACCGTGAGAAGGGCCAGCTCACTGGAGTGACCGGGCAGAAGCTTACATGGGGTCCAGCCCACAGGGCCATCTGGGTAGCCCTCCCATACTGGGTCCTTGAGGTGCAGGATCTAGCTCTGCTTTTTGTCCTTTGTATTGGAAAGGTCACCATGAGATCGTTGAGTGTGAATTTCTGTGATCTTGGTGCGTTAAGTAAGTGTGTAGTAATTGCTGGACGTGTCCTGAGAACTGCACCCCTTCCACCCTGGCGAGAAGCAGCGGCTCCAGAAATTCACGCAGGTGTCCTGCCTCATTGATTGTGGGAGGCTCAGGGGGGCTCCAAGCTTGTTCGTTGTGGGAACCAGGCTGTGGGGGTTGCAGGGCTTGCCAGCTGGGAGAAGCTGAATGGATGAGAGCCCTGGCCACTGCGGTGAGTGCTGGTGGTTGGCTGGCATGTAGAGGAGATGGCAGGGCTGGGTGAGCAGCAGGAGCCAAGTTAGTGGGGAGGCTGGAGCCAAGTGCAGGGGCCACTTCTGTGGGTGGGAGAGCCAGGAGGGCATGGTGGGCATGCTGAGGTGAAAGTGACATGTGTTTGTGACAAGAAGCCCAGAAGAGGCAGGAGGGAGGGAGGAGTCACTTCCTTAGGAGCACACATGGACTTCTGGGTGGGTACGCTGCAGCTCCCTAACTCCTGAGTCTTTTTACTGGTGGTCTTGTGTGTTTGTGATCAATGGCATGTATGTGTGTGCATGTGCAGGTACATGTGTGTGTGCATCTGCGTGCATGTATGTGCTGTGTGTGCATGTGTGTGTGTGTGTTTACGGTAGGTTTGTGCACACATCCTGCATACCTTTGTGCCTGGGAGCGGCACGTGTGTGGTAAGTGCCCCATGCATGATGGAGTTGTGGCGGTGGTGCGTTTGTGAGATTACCTCGGTGGCCTAAATTGGGGATTAGGAGGGCATCCTCAGGTCCTTCCTACTGTCTGCTCCTCTGCCCGCAGGCAGCTGTGCTCCAAGCAGGAGGAGGCCATCTGTGCCTTGCCTGAGTTGTGTCCAAGGTGTGTGCGTGGCCAGGGGTCCTGTCCACCTCCCTCTGCCCTGGTCCCTGAATGCAGCGGCAGTGCACAGCTCCTCCCCTCAGCTCTGCTTCCCACCGCAACTCAAAGACACAGCCCTGGCCCTGTGTGCATAGCTCACGTAGGCTGTGTGGGCAGGGCAGGTGCAGGTCTTAGGGCAAGAACTGGAGCTGTCTTTTCCTTCCTGCACAGCTGATACCAGGTAGACGGGGCTGCCTCCCTGCAAGGGCTGAGGGCCAGGGCCCCTGGGGATTTATTCCTGGCTTAGAAGGGCGGGGCCAGAAGCAGTTGTGGTGGGGATTAGGGATTCAGCACCCCCAGCTCTCAGTCCCGCAGACAGACCCGCCCCAGGCTGGCCACAGAGCTGCACACCAGCAAACAGGTAGGCCCTGTTCCTGGGGAGGATCCTACCAGGCAAAGGCCAGCTCCCAGGCCCCACCTGACACAAGCATCCAAGCTAGGATACTGTTGGCCTCCCCTTGGGCAAGTGGAGAGGCCTCCAACCCCCTGCTGGCATTACCAGCATCACAGATAGGAGTCTCAATTCCAATGAGAAGTTCCTCGAATGGGTATAGATTCAGCAGACCTTGGCAAGGCCATATCTGCAGGGCATGGTGCCAGAGGACAGAGGCAGGACAGGGACACTTCCATCCCAGACCTGGCAGCCCAGCACTCAGCACCATGCATGAGAGCCACCAGCCAGGCTCCTGGGTGGGGTGGGGGTCTCACGACAGGCTCCCAGAGGGCTTGGAGGTGACTGCACCAGGTGGGGACGGCAGCTCCTGGGGAGGGTATGATCGGAGTAGACGGCACCGCTTGCCAGGGACCCCTGGGGAGGCTGACAGGGTCAGTGGGTTTCAGAGATGGTGGGTTTCAGTGGGGGACTCCCCTGCGGAGAACCCAGTAAAGCTGGCCCTCCGTTTGTCTCCCGTGTGCCCAGAGCCTGGTCTGAGGGCTGCCTTGTGCATGCTGGACCTTCCGAGGTAACAGAAAACAGAGCTCATGGGGACGCACACCCAGGCTCTCAGGAGACTCTCAGGCCGGTGTCTCCATCTGCAGGTCAGCCCTTTCCTGCCAGGAACTCAGGAAGGCAGGGGCAGCTCAGCGGGGGGTTGGGAGGGGCCCAGAGGACCCACTGCTATCCTCTCCTCTCACAGCCTCTCCTCTCACCCCCAGGCATGTCGGGCCCCCGGCCTGTGGTGCTGAGCGGGCCTTCGGGCGCTGGGAAGAGCACCCTGCTGAAGAGGCTGCTCCAGGAGCACAGAGGCATCTTCGGCTTCAGCGTATCCCGTGAGTGCAGGGCATCTGTGGAGGGGTGCATGGACCTCAAGGCTGCTGGGCAGTCCCAGCACTGTGAGCAGGCCAGGAGCCTTCACCCAACAGGCACACCCACCCTGGGGACTGTCCCCTCTCCTGTACACACCTACTGCATGCGTGCACATCAACACACACATGCACACACACCTGCACCCTGGGGACTGTCCCCACTCCTGCACACTCCCCCGACACAAACACACACACCCTGGAGATTTTCCCCACTCCTGCACACCCCCCCCCCGTGCGCACACGCCCTGCACCCTGGGGACTGTCCCACTCCTGTACCACCCTCACCACCCCCACCACCCACAGGACCTGAGGCTGTTGCACTCCTGCTGTCCCGTGTGCCTGTGTTTCCCTTCCCTGGGTCTGTTGAGTACTGATAACTGTGCCACGGTGCCTTTCTGGGAGAACCCTCGCCCTGTAGCTCCTGTGCCTTCCCCGACGGGTGCTCCACTGGCTGCCTGCATCCTGGAGCTCAAGTGTTGTCGGGACTGCAAGAGAAATGCTGGGTGGGGCAGTGGGCTCCGAGCAGTCCCTGATGGGTGACAGGTCTCTCTGCCAGATACCACGAGGAACCCGAGGCCCGGCGAGGAGAACGGCAAAGGTGAGTGGGGTGGGGCCCTGTGGCTGGAGTGCCCCCCGGTGTGAGCGGGCTGCTGGGCCCTGCAGCTCTGTTGCTGTGCTGCCCATCCCCTGCCCCCATTGGTCTTTATCTGTGAGAAGGGTCCCTGCCTCCCAGGGCCAGTGGGCTCGGTCAGGGTGTCAGCGCCACAGCACGGTGTCACCTGCATTTTGGGTTCAGTGGGAAAGGCCAGCCAAGGCCTGGGGTTGTCTTACCCCGCCCACCTAGGCGGCCACAGTGCTGCTATCCCCAGCTCTACCTGGGCTTGACACTTACCAGCACTTTTGAGCTGTCTTCTGGTAGACAGGGCTACTCTGCCTGCGTGATTCGAGACAAGGGAGTCCCCTCCCGACAGCACCCCGCCCCAGCCACGCAACCCAGTGGTCTCCAGCCCCCACCACATCGCCCCTCTATAACCTGACGGTCTCCAGTCCTGCTCCCCTCAACGCCCCCCTGGAACCCAGCAGCCTGAGTCTCCGTCCGTGAGGAGAATGTGGGCACCTGGCAGCACTTGAGGGGTCCTCAGACATCATCTCCCCAGCAAGGGTCTGACCAAAGCAGCCTTGGGTGTGGGAGGGGCCTGCAGTGTGCCTGAGTTGGGGGCGGCTGGTCCTGGACGCCCTCTGGACGGCCCCTCCTCTTCCCCAGATTACTACTTTGTAACCAGGGAGGTGATGCAGAGAGACATAGCAGCCGGCAACTTCATCGAGCATGCTGAGTTCTCCGGGAACCTGTACGGCACGAGGTGGGCCTCGAGTGGGCTCCCGGGGTTGCTGTGGACAGCAGGGGTCCAGGCAGTACCTGCTGCCCGCCCGCCGTCCACACCACCCACCCCGTGGTCTGAGTGTGGCCCAGGGCCAGGCTCCGTCTGTGGCCCTGTGGTGGCCCTTTTCACAAGAGTGCTGGGCCTGGTCCTACCACCGTGCACTGTCCTGGCAGGGCAAGGGGTGCAGAGGACACCTTGTGCTCACTACAGGCACCTTGGGGCGAGGGTGGCTTCTGTTCCCTGTAGGTGGGGTGGGCCATGGGGGTAGCAGGCTTGGGGTGCTCCTGGAGGTGCTGTGGGATGCTGGGTCTAGGCCAGGCCTAGGCTCAGCTGTGGGAGGAGAGAGCTGGGCCCTGGAGGGCCTGAGCGTCCCTGAAGCTCCTGTAGGCACCCTGCTGACCTGGCACCTGCCCCCAGCAAGGTGGCAGTGCAGGCGGTGCAGGCCATGAACCGCATCTGCGTGCTGGACGTGGACCTGCAGGGCGTGCGGAACATCAAGGCCACCGACCTGCGGCCCATCTACATCTCCGTACAGCCGCCCTCACTGCACGTGCTGGTGTGTGCCGGGCAGGTGGGGGCTGGGGGCCAGGCTGCGCCAGGCTCTGACTGCCCGCCACCCCTTTCCAGGAGGAGCGGCTGCGGCAGCGCAACACCGAGACAGAGGAGAGCCTGGAGAAGCGGCTGGCTGCTGCCCGGGCCGACATGGAGAGCAGTGAGTGTGCAGCGGGGCACCGGGCATGCCAGGAGGGGAGTCGGGGTTCTGAGGCCTGCAGCACCAGGGACCCTGTGGGTCCCCAGACCTCCTGACACCCGGAGTCCCTGTGAGGGTCGTCAGGCCTCCCAACCACCTCCCAACACCTGGTGTCCCCATGAGGGTCCCCAGAACCCACTCAATCACCAAAGGTCTCATTGAGGGTCCTCAGATCCTCCTCTGTTACCCAGAGTCTCCGTGAGGGTCCCCAGATCCCCCATCACCCAGGGCCCCCTGAGGTGTCCCCGACCTTGTAGCCCTAGGGGTGTCAAGTGCATCCTCTTACATGTCACCTCTCCTCTGGGTCTGACTGCAGCCCACAGGAAGAGGGCATTTAACTTTCTGCTCTGTCTGTAGAAGACAGTGCCGCCCCTAGCCAGAGTCCTGACGGGTGCTGGTGTCCAGGGTCTGGGGCTCCAGAGAGCAGGAGGGGTACCTGAGAACAAGGCCCAGGAGGTGGCCCTTCCCCACACTGCACAGGCCGGGCTGGGCTGGAAAGCTGTCCCACAGCCACAGCAAGGACAGCCGCAGGCCAGTGGGCAGCTCTGGGGTCATGTGGGACCTGGGGTGGGGCTTTGTTGGCTCACTGTGGCCTGACCCCAGGCCCCACCCCCAGGCAAGGAACCTGGCCTGTTTGATGTGGTCATCATTAACGACAGCCTGGAGCAGGCCTACGCGGAGCTGAAGGAGGCGCTGTCTGAGGTGGGCCCCATCCTCTTGCCGACCTGGGCAGGTCCAAGGGGAGGCCTGGGGCCAGGGCTTTGTTGCCCACGAGGCCACTGAGATCAGATGGGACAGTCCTACCCAAGTACTGGCACGAGACACCGTGGTCCACAATGGAGGGAGCGCAGGAGGCCTGGCCCTTCCTGGATACCAGCCCTCCTGACCCCCTTCCTCACTGCAGGAAATCAAGAAAGCTCAAAGGACCGGCGCCTGAGACTTGCTCTCTTCTCTGTAACCCGGGTGCATATGGGATCAGGGCAGCAGCACTGAGCAGCCCCCTTGGCAGGCCCGAAGGCAGCTCTGTGCCCTTGGCTGGCGTGTGGAGCAGAGGGGATGCGTCTCCCATGGTTGGACCGTGCTGGGGTGACCCCAGCCTAGCCGCACCGGGCTGTCCCTCAAACGCTGGACCCGGGGCTGACATGCTAATAAAATAATGGTTGGATTAGAGAGTCCATAAATGAGTGGGACGTGGCCCTGAGGTTGGTGTGGGGCCCGTCGTGATCCAGCCCCCAGGCCGGAGGAGGGCTGCCGGGTGGGCTCTGCCCAGGCATCTGTTTCCTGCTGGACATGCAGGCAGGGAAGGTGATGGGGCCAGTGCCAACCCACTTGGTGGGCCAGCAAGCGGGGAGCAGGCAGCAGCTGCAGGTGCCAGCCTGAGGCTGCAGGGGTGGGTCCTGGGGGCTACCTCTTGGTTCCTGAGCTCCTGTGGGTCTGGCAGCTGGAGGTTCTAGAACTCAAGGTCTGGGGGCTTCCCTGAGGGAGATGCCCGAGTGGAGGGCAGCTGCCCCTCCCTCCTGGCCCTGGGGCCCGTGTGTTGTGTGTGGGGAACTGCCGCTCAGGCCGCCTCCCTCCCTGCCTCCCCAGTGCTCCCCCAGCCTGCTTGTCTCAGGCAGCACAGAGCACTGGTGCCAGCCACCCCTAGGGTCACTGAGCCCAGGTGAGGTGCTCCTGGGGTGGGGTGCAGACAGAGATGAGCGACCTGGATGGGAGAGGAGGAGGAAGGCAGGGCGCCCGGCCGGAAATGGGGGCGGGGAGCAGAGTCCCCGCCCAGAGCCCAGACGCTGGCTGCCAGACGATACTGACAGAGCCGCCCAGACTGGGCGACAGGGCAGGGGAGGGGAGGTCAGGGGCAGCCCCCAGGGCAGGTGGACTGAGCTTCTGAGGCTGGGGCTGGCCTCCGACCTGCTTGGGCCTGGAAAGCTCTGCCCGCCACCCCGCCCCCCAGGACAATCAGGGATTCAGACCCTGAGGCCGAGGGGGGAACAATGGGGCCCTTGAGGGCCCCTCCCCCAGCCCCCATTGTGCTTGGTGGCGGGAGGTGGCCCCGGCTCTGCCGAACACCCTTGGGGAGGACCAGCGTCCGAGCAGGTGGAAGGGCTCAGAGGGAGACTGGAATTTTCTGGCCTGGAGAAGGTAGGGTGCTGGGGCCCCTGTGTGCACCGCTGGGGGCTGTTCCCAGGAGACAGCCTCACCCTGTGCCCCTGGCCTCGAGGCTGAAGGAGGGAGGGCTTCCTGAGGACCAGCTGCAGGAGGGGCACTCCTCATGCCTGCCACCCCTCCTGGGCCCCGCTGTTCCATGAAGATGTTGGGGTGGCCCTCCACTTGATGTCTGTGTCCTTCAGGCCCAGCTGCCTTCGTCACAGGGTGGGTGCCAGCCGGCGGGGTCTGGTCTGGGACAGCTGGCAAGCGGGAGGGGTGCCTTCAGTACCTCCCCCAGCAGCTGAGGCCCTCAGGCAGCGGTAGGGCTGGCCTCGAACACCAGCCAGCTGCAGCGTGTCCAGGCCCAGCCCCCCACCCTCAGCAGCCCCCTGGAGGTGAGGATCTCGGCCTGCCCCTTGTGCAGACAGACTTGGGGCCCTGCTCAGCCCCTTCCTTGGAGGCCACAAGCCACTCTTTAACAGGCGCTAACAGTGCACTGCGGCCCAGCCTAGGCCTGGAGCCCAGCAGACCCTGTGGTCACAGAGCCGACCCCAGTGCCCGTCAGTGTTGTCATTAACTGGGTGGAGGCCCCCCCTGGGGTGCTGGGGCAGGCCCTCAGTGCAAGGAAGGGGCGGCATGGCTGAGGAGTGGGAGGCCTGCACCCCGCTGGGAGGGCCGAGCACCCCAGGGCTGCTGCGCAGGGAGGCCACGTAGTCCAGGCCCAGGGCCCGCATCCCAGGGCTGGATGGCGGTAAGCCCAGGATTCGTGGCTGCTGGGCTGGGTAGGGGGTTCAGGAGGGAAGACATGGGTTCCTGGGCTCTGAGCGGAATGGGCGGAGGGCAGGGACAGCCTTAGGAGGCTGGCGCGGGCATCAGCCCCTCGCTCCCCGTGCGCATAACCCCCAGAGCTCCATTTTTGGAGGGTGTGTGGCTCAGCTCCAGGCCTGCACAGCCTTGGAGACCAGCCTGGGGGAGCTGGCCAGGGTGCAGCGATGACACACTCCCACCTGACCTGGGCCCGGCTTGCCCCTTGGTCCACCTTCAGGAGAGGAACAGCCCCTTGCCTCTCAGCCTGGCAGTTGTGCCTGCTTGGGACCCTGAGGGAGGGGACTTGAGAAAGGGCAGCAGAAGGGACCCATGCATTCACAGCGCCACCAACCCCAGGGAGGAGAGAGCTCCACGGGGGAGGGAGCACCAGCCTGGGTGCTGCCTGGCCCTGGTAGGGGCTGGGGACCCTGCAGACGCACAGCCCCAGGCTACGTTCCTCAGTGTCCCCTCACTCCTGATGTTCCTGAGCACCGTACCCATCCTCCGGGGCTTCTGGGGCTCTGGTCAGTTCAGGAGCTGTTGCAGCCGTGTGAGGGGAGCTGTAATGTAGGCAGACACTTGGAGCCTTGGGGGCACCATGCCTTCCTGGGTCTCGGTGTGGTGGGGGGGCTCCCTAAGGGAGGCACGTGGTGAGGTTGAGAGAGAATCGGAGGGCCCATGGCTGTGTGAGAGGGTGTGTGAGCCCACCTCCATGTTGAGCTGGGGCAGCAGTGTGCATGTGGGAGTGTGCAGTGTGTGTGTGCATGCGTGTGTGTGTGTGTGGGTAGGAACACATGCTGTGTGTGCGTGTGAAGGTTGTGTGACGACAGCTTGTGCCCACACCCAGCGGGGGGCTTACAAGCTGCACAGGCAGGACAGCGAGACTGGCCACAGAGCTGCTGGGGCAGAGTGGTCTGGAGGGAGAGTTCCAGGCCTGGGGCTTGGGTCCTGGGTGGCCGAGCTCTGTGCCTCCCTCTGGACCAGGGCATCCAGAGGAGCATGGTTGAGGCTGCACTCCGGGCTGACCATCCCAGGGCCTGGGCTGTCCAGGACGGGCAGCTGGGGGCCCAGGCAGGGACATGAAGGATGGGGTGCAGGAGCTGCCACCACAGAGCTGAGCTGGGGGCATCAGGGCAGGGGGCCTGTCGGGCCGAGGGGTGAGGAGACATTGAGGCCTGTTGGTGGGTGAGCGCTGTAGCCCCCTCTGAGTGAAGACTGCCCCCGCCACAGCCCTGCAGCAGAGTGGAGGGGTGGGAGGGGACCGTGCCTGCAGGAGCTCCAGGGAGGTGGGACATGCTGAGGTGGGCACTGTCCAGTGCTGCAGGATGAGGTTGTCAGCAGGGGCTTGGCCCTCGGGAGGAGGGGGAGGGGTGCTGGCCCCCAGGGAGCCAGGCCGGGGATTTTCAGGCTGGCTGTGCACAGGTCCAAGAGAGATCTCGCCCGAAAACTACACCTCCAGGGTACCCAGGACGAGGATTGGTGGGGAGGGGCTTCAGCTTGGCTAGAGCTGGAGGCGCCTGTGGGCTTCAGAGTCTGTGAGGAGGCAGCTGCTGGGATCAGTAACATATCAGGACGGGGTAGAGGGGTGACCGCAGGAGGCCACCATCCAGGACGCTGCCTGGCCCAGGTGTGGGAGTGGTGAGGCGGGGTCAGTCCCGGGGAAGGCTGTGGGAAGTAGAGGATGTGGGCGTTGGTGGAGGGCCAAGGGCTCACAGGGTTTTTATATCGGGGACCAGGGGCTCGTGAGGGCTCACTCCTAGGCCAGGGTGTGAAAGGGGACCTCACAGTGGGGGTGGTCTCACCCTGGTGGCATGAGGGGCTCACAGGAAGGGCTTCAACGGGGTGCGTGGCAAAAGCCAAGGGGCTCACCATGAGGGCTCACAGTGAGGTGGGGGGCGGAGTGGGGGGCCCACGGGGAGGCGGGGGGGTGGGGGGTAGGAGGCTCACGGGGAGGCGGGGGGTGGGGGGCTCACAGCGGGGGCCACCTCTGGGAGGGGTTTCAAGGCAAGCAGGCCCAGGCGGAGGCCACCCTTCTGCAAACCCAGCTGGGCCGCTCTGACTGGTGTCCTGGCTCCTCAGGAGCTGGGCCTCCTCCTCCATCAAGTCCCTGGGTCTGAACACAGGTCCTGGGGCGCTGCAGTAGGAGCCCTGCCCCACCCTGCCCGGGTCTGCAGTGCAGGGTCAGAGCCCAGGTATTTCCTTCCCCTGCAGGCCCTCCTACGGCAGGCTGCACAGGGCGGGCGCTTTTTGTAGTTCAGGCCGCCAGGCAGGCACCAGGCACACAGCACAGTTCACCAGGCCGGGACCCTGGGGCAGGCTCCTCCCTTCCCTGAAAACGATGGGACCCCAGCGCCTGTCAGGCCCTGTGCTGTTGCTTGTCCACACAGTCCAAAGCAATTTCAGGGGGACGGGTTTTGGGAGCAAAACTATGGAGTTGACGGGACCTTCCCATGAGATGCCACGAAGCGTCCACGCCATCCAGGACACCTGTGGTGACACTTCGGCCGTCTGGCCAGGGTTGGTGTAGGGTGCAGGCTGCAAGGGTGCTCTCCCTCCCTCCCTCCCTCCCACACCCTCTGAAGCCAGGTTACCAGGTGCAGCCCGCAGGTAGGGCTGGGGGTCATGCTCTCCTCCTCCAGTACAGGGTGTCCACTCGGCCACTTTGGACCGACTGCACGAGGAGCTGTCGCCTGCCCCTTGTTTGGTCATCCACTCAGTCACATCTTGGCGACCTGTGAGCCAGTCTGTGACCTGTAACACAAGACTACTCGATTTCCTTCGCCCCTCGGAGGGACCCAGTCTCTGGCACCGGGTGCCCGACACGCAGGTGCCACGCCCCCAGCCTTCCTCTCTGACTCCACAGTTGCATCAGGCTCCTCTGTGCATTCCCAGCCCCGCCCTAGGGTCTGCCCGTTCCCCACCAGGGGTTCCTGAGTCCTGTGATTGGGAGTGGAGGTAGGAACCAAGACCTGGGCCCCATGTGGGCTCTTGCTCCTAGGGTGTTTTTACATGGAGGCCTTTTCAGGGGCCAGAGCAAAGACGTGTGTGTGAACCCAGGTGCATCCACACGTCTGTATTTTCTGTGAAACCACCCACGTCTCTAGCCGGGTGTGGTGGCGTGTGCCTGTAATCCCAGCTACTCAGGAGGCTGAGGTGGTGAATCGCTTGAACCTGGGAGGTGGAGGCTGCGGTGAGTGTAGATCACGCCATTGCACTGCAGCCTGGGCAACAAGAGCAAAACTTCATCTGCCCAACTGTGAGACACCCCGCGGTCTCCAGCTGTGATCGTCATCACATGGAATAGTCACGATAAGCACACAGTGGTGACACAGCGGCAGCCGCAGGAAGGGCTGAACCTGTATGCATGCCGGTGCACGTGTGTGTGGCGGGGCCAAGCAGCAAAGGCTTCTGGCCGGAGCGGGCTCCAGCCAGTGTGGCAGCCATGGGCAGAATGCACGAGGGGATGTCTGGATCCAGGCATGGAGTGGGGGCAGGGGATATGGCGCCAGGACAGGTGAGGCTGGGCACTCGCTCTGGTCAGGAGACACTCTCGGGGTGGGAGGCCTGTTGGGCGATGAGTGAAGTGCTGGAGGCGGCCCCAGGCTCAGGACTGGCTGGGATGAGGAGGCTGTTCTGCAGGGCATGATGGCATTTGGGTGTGGCCATCTGGCCTTGGTGGTGCCGGCTGGGTGCTGAGTGCTTATGTTGGGGGTGGCAGCAGGCCCAGGAGAGAATTATGGGCTGGAGGCGTGGCACTGAGACCAGGGCCCGGGTTCTTCCAGGCCATTCCCCAAACCACTATGTGGGTACAAGTGACAGCCCCCCAGAGCAAAGCGCCAGCCCTCAGATGCCAGGGCACATCAGCCCGGGGCCGAGCCACGGTGGTCTTCAGAGCTGAGCCGATGGCACCATTTTCTCAGCTGAGTCAGGGAAGCCACTTGGCAGTCAGCTGAAGCAGGAATGCTCATACAATGGGCACCGGCAGGCACCATGACTGCAGGTGGTCCCCAGAGAGCCGCTTGCTCAATATTGCCCCCATACAGCTAGGCAGGCTGGCCCTGGCACTGAAGGCCTACCACTCCATCTCTCCCTTGAGCCTCCTCTGTCTTAAGTTCCTGTCTGGCTGGGATCGGTGGGCTGAAGCCTGCTGTGATAGGACAGGTGAGGAGGGAAGGGGGCCTGTCTACTGGAACCAGGGGGAGAAGGGAGGTGGTCCCAGGGCTGAAGTGTGCCAGCCTATGCAGCAGGCTCTGTGCTCCAAGGAGGCAGAGCTCCTGCAGCTCCCCTGCCCACCCTCTCCTGGTGGCTTCCCCACGGCCAGTACCTGCTCCTGGGTCACTGGGGCAGGAGACCCCTTAGCTCCCTCTGCCTCTGGCCCCCTCCTGGTACCAGGCCTGGGAGGCAGCAGTGGCAGGTGTGGGACCAGCAGCAGTCGCTGGTGAGGCTCCCGGCCTCTCTGTGCAGCTGATGTACCCTGGCGTCTGAAGGCTGGCGCTTCACTCTGGGGGGCTGTGTCACTTGGGTCCACACAGTGGTCTTGGGAATGGCCTGGAAGAACCTGGGTCCTGGTCTCATATGGAGGGCCACGCCTCCATATGTGTGATCACACATTGGAGTCCACAGGTCTGTCTGCACGTGTGTGCATGTGTGTATGTGGTTGTGCATACATAGGCACACTGTTTTCATGCATGTGGGTCTGCATGTGAGTGCATACAGGCATGCCTGCAGATGTACACTGGTGACAGTTTTCACATACACATCTGTGTTTGCACCTGTGTGTCACATATGTGCCCTATGGCATTAATCTGTTTGCATGTGTATCTGCGTGTACATACGTACATGTGTACGTGTGCATGCACGTGTATCTGCATATGCGTCTGCATGTTCATGCATGTGCACGTGTGTGCATATGTACCAGTGTGTACACGTGTGAGTCTGTGGGTGTGTATCTGAGTTGTCTGCACATGTGAATGTGAGTGGCTCTGAGGGGTACTGCACAGATGTGAGGAAGCAGGGCCATTTCCCCAGGAACCCCGACTGCCCCCTCTTCCTGCCCCGGGTGGGGAGGCCTTGGCTGCATAAAGAGGCCGGGAGCCTCACCAGTGACTGCTGCTGGTCCCACACCTGCCGCTGCTGCCTCCCAGGCCGGGTACCGGGAGGGGGCCAGAGGCAGAGGGAGCTAAGGGGTCTCCTGCCCCAGCGACTCAGGAGCAGGTACTCATCTGGGGGCAGCCACCAGGAGAGGGTGGGCAGGGGAGCTGAGCACAGACCCTGCGGCA
Source organism: Leontopithecus rosalia (assembly GCA_028533165.1). NCBI lineage: Eukaryota > Metazoa > Chordata > Mammalia > Primates > Cebidae > Leontopithecus > Leontopithecus rosalia. The sequence goes on along the minus strand of CM052666.1, from coordinate 43,413,529 downwards.
CAGCCCTCTCCTGGGCACTTGCCCACTTTGGGCTGGCTGGTCTGTGGCACAGCTGTCTCTGAGGGTCGTAGATGCTGAGTGTGGCCTCAAATCACGGAGTCTATAACCTTGCTGGACACCTTCCCTCCTGGATAGACGCCTGCCTTCATCCTGACCCCAGCTGGGGACCGTCTGGGTTGGGACTGAGGAGGACCAGGAGCCTAGACTGGTTGGGGGGAGCCCTGGGACCCTAGGCACCTGGAAAGGGCAGTGGGATCAGCAGGGGGCTGGAGGGAGGATGGAGGTGGAGGGATCCCCTGCGGCTCCTGTGCAGGGTGTGGAGGGAGGTAGAGCAGGGCCACTGGGGGCCAGGGGGTTATGGAGATTGTGGACTGGTGGCACTTTCAGGTCTGGGGGCTGATGGTGGTTCAGGCATGGGAGGCTGTGAAGGACAAGGCTGATGGGGCTGCAGGGTGGGAGCCAGTGGGGCCACAGGGATTTGGGGGCTAGGGAGCTGGAGGGGCCAGGAGGGATTAGGTGGCTAGGCAGGCTGGGGAGACCCTCCAGATGCTGAAATCCTGTGGGACCCTCCGCAACAACCTGGGTGCGGCTGGGGGCTGGGATGGTGGCCATGAGTGCAGTGGACACTGAGACCTCCAGTCCCACACACTTGAAGGTGCTTGCCTCAGTGTCCCCACCTGCCTCACGAAGGCAGCTCACCCAGCTGGGGCCCTGCATCTGCACGAGCAGGAGCCGGATCAGGTGGGGGCTTTCACTTCCGTTTAAGGTGGCAAGCTCCACGACGTCTGGTGTGTGAGCAGAGGGGCCACTGCGAGGCTAGCCTCGAGCCACCGCTCTGAGCTCTGCGCGCCGGCAGCTCCTAGGTGCAGGCCCCTGGCTGACCCCCGCCCCGCCCCGCCCCACAGGACCTGCCCGCCCGCCCCTATGACCAACATGAGCTGGAGCTTCCTAACGCGGCTGCTGGAGGAGATCCACAACCACTCCACCTTCGTGGGCAAGGTGTGGCTCACGGTGCTGGTGGTCTTCCGCATCGTGCTGACGGCCGTGGGCGGCGAGGCCATCTACTCCGACGAGCAGGCCAAGTTCACCTGCAACACGCGGCAGCCGGGCTGCGACAACGTCTGCTACGACGCCTTCGCGCCCCTGTCGCACGTGCGCTTCTGGGTCTTCCAGATCGTGGTCATCTCCACGCCCTCGGTCATGTACCTGGGCTACGCCGTGCACCGCTTGGCCCGCGCGTCTGAGCAGGAGCGGCGCCGCGCCCTCCGCCGCCGCCCCGGGCCCCGCCGAGCGCCCCGGGCGCACCTGCCGCCCCCGCACGCTGGCTGGCCGGAGCCGACCGACCTGGGCGAGGAGGAGCCCATGCTGGGCCTGGGCGAGGAGGAGGAGGAGGAGGAGCCGGGGGCGGCCGAGGGCGCCGCCGAGGACGCGGAGGAGGCTGGCGCGGAGGAGGCGTGCGCCAAGGGTGCCGGCGCGGACGGGAAGGCGGCGGGGACCCCGGGCCCGGCCGGGCAGCACGACGGGCGGAGGCGCATCCAGAGGGAGGGCCTGATGCGCGTGTACGTGGCCCAGCTGGTGGCCAGGGCGGCCTTTGAGGTGGCCTTCCTGGTGGGCCAGTACCTGCTGTACGGCTTCGAGGTGCGGCCGTTCTTCCCCTGCAGCCGCCGGCCCTGCCCGCACGTGGTGGACTGCTTCGTGTCGCGCCCTACTGAGAAGACGGTCTTCCTGCTGGTCATGTACGTGGTCAGCTGCCTGTGCCTGCTGCTCAACCTCTGCGAGATGGCCCACCTGGGCCTGGGCAGCGCGCAGGACGCCGTGCGCGGCCGCCGCGGCCCCCCGGCCCCCGCCCCCAACCCCGCGCCGCGGCCCCCGCCCTGCGCCTTCCCGGCCGCGGCCGCCGGCCTGGCTTGCCCGCCCGACTACAGCCTGGTGGTGCGGGCGGCCGAGCGCGCTCGGGCGCACGACCAGAACCTGGCAAACCTGGCCCTGCAGGCGCTGCGCGACGGGGCGGCGACCGGGGACCGCGACCGGGACACTTCGCCGTGCGCGGGCCTCCCTGCGGCCTCCCGGGCGCCCCCCAGGGCAGGCGCTCCCGCGTCCGGAACTGGCAGTGCTACCTCAGCGGGCACCGTCGGGGACCAGGGCCGGCCTGGCGCCCACGAACGCCCAGGAGCCAAGCCCAGGCCAGGCTCCGAGAAGGGCAGCGCCAGCAGCAGGGACGGGAAGACCACCGTGTGGATCTGAGGCGCTGGCTTGTGAGCCAGCAGGGGGAGGAGCAGGGTTGTGGGGCTCCCGTGGAAACCTGTGACCCTTCAACTCAGCCTGCTCCTTAGCCGGTGGCCTCAGGCAGACCCTGCCCAGAGGGGCAGCCAGGCTGCTCAGGGAAGCGGCTGAAAGCCGCGGAGGAGTGCCCTGGCTTAGTCACTGCTGGGGCCAAGGTGGGGTGGAGAGGGAGCCTAGGAGGCAGGAAGGGCCCTCTGCTGTTGTCTGAACCCCAGGGGGGCTGGGGCACTGACGACTCCACCCCTATCCTGAGCTGGAATAAGTCTTCTGGGATGCCAGCTTCCCTTGGAGCTTCCCTGGAGCAACCAAGGACGCCCCAGGGTGCCTGGCATGGGCATCAGTTGGTGTGTGTGTCGCTGCTTGTCCCCATTCCCTGCAACAGCAAATGGGGCTCCTTCTTCAGCCCTCCCCCTCCCAGCCCCAAACTGAGACCCCCTGGGAGCTGGGAGCCTGGGGTGGACAGCGCCACACCCTCTGAGCTTCTGCGCTGCCGGCCTTCCCTTCCTCTGGGAGACCTGGAGCTCTGCAGAGATAATGGCCATGCCTTGCAGCTTGGACCCAATGGTTGGCCCGGGCCTGGGGGTTTGGCCATGCTGGGGGAAGGGGGCTCTTCCTGCCCATGGCCTGTCTGCGCTCCTCCCTAATGCAGACCCAGCCTCCGGAAGAAAGGGAGTAAAATAAAACTACCTTTTGTTTATAACCGTGTGTTTGTGTGTACATGTGTATGCATCTGCACGTGTGGCTGTGACTGCATCCATATGTATGTGCATTGCGTGTATGTGTGGGAGCATGCATACATGTGTACGATGGGTGTGTGTGCATAGCTACCATATGGGGAGACATGGCTTAGCTCCAGGCTGCCCCCAGTAGCTTGTCACAAAACACTCGGGGGCTGCTCAGTGCAGTCAGCGTGCTGGGGGCAGGGGTGGGTGGGGCTGGGCGGCGTGTACTGATAGTGAGAAAGGACAGCTCAGAGCCCCAAGTCAGACAGCTCAGTGGATGGAGGGCGGCTGTCTCGGGCCCTGTTGTGACCAGGATGTCGGTCAGAGCCTGCAGGGGTGGCTTTGGCGAGGGGCAGAGAGGGCTCAGGAGCCCTGGAACACTCCAGGTGACTGGCTCCCTCCCAGCCTCCCTTAAACCTGGTGCAGCCTGGCCGGCCACCCCTTCTGGGCTGCACACCCCTCTCCCTGTGGTGTCCCCAGCCAAGACCCAAGCCTGGGCTGAGGCCCAAGTCTCACCCAAGCCTGACTCCTGGCAGATGCCAACGGCAAGCTGAGCCCCTCTCCTTTCTGGGGCAAGCTGAGCCCCTCTCCTTTCTGGGGCAAGCTGAGCCCCTCTCCTTTCTGGGGCTTGCCTGGCTGACCTCCGGCCCCAGGTGAGCCCTGACTGGTGGAGCCGTGGACGGCAAAGCCTCAAGGAAAAAAGTGAGCACAAACCGCACAGGGTCCACTGCAGTGGGGACACACCAGGAGCCTCTCCAGCGCAGGGAGGGGCGAGGCTGTGCTGCTGACGGTGCCGCCGAGGGGGAGACCAGGTCTCTGTGGTGGGGGCCGTGGTGCCCAGCCATGCTCACCCTTCCTCCACCTTTGGTTCTGTTCAGGCCTGCCCGCGTGAGGGAGCTGTCTGCTTTCCTCAGTCCACCCATTCAAGTGTTAGTCTTATCCAGAAATGCCCTCACACATGCCTAGAATAATGTGTGACCCGGTACCTGGGCACCTGTGGCCCAGTCAAGTGAACACGAGTGAACCATCACAGGCCAGGCACTGTCTCATGTCTGTAAGGCCAGGGCTTTGGGAAGCTGAGGTGGGAGCATCACGTGAGCCCAGGAGTTCGAGACCAGCCTGAGCAACACAGACCCCATGTCTACAAAACATTTGAAAGTCAGCGGGGCGCAGTGGCATGCACCTGTGGGCCCAGCTCAGGAGGCTGGGGTGGGAAGATCATTTGAGCTGGGGAGGTCGAGGTCGCAGTGAGCTGTGATTGCACCACTGCACTCCAGCTGGGACAGCAGAGCAAGACCCCGTCTCAAAATAAATAGAAGCAGCCATCACAGGCAGACTGAAAGCAGAGCCGCTGCTCTGGGAACTTGTCTTTGGCTGTGTATCTAGGTATAAAAATAGGACACAGTATATTCTGATTCTCTGGAGAGCTCTGACTGTACACATCCCTCACCAGAGCTGTTAAGAGGGCACCGAGCTGCGAGGACAGCTGGAAATGACCCCTAACTTGGAGGGTGTGTCTGCTGGGACTGCAGAGAGACAGCACCACGCGCCGGGTGCCTTAAACAACAATCCTCTGGGATTGCCTCGCAGTCCCAGGGGGGAAGGCCAAGATTGAAGTGTTGGCAGGGCCGATTCTTCCTATGATCTGCCTCTTGGGCCCGTGGACACCGTCTCCTCCCCGTGTCCTCACAGGGCTGTCCCTTTGTGTGCCTGTGTCCTAATCTCCTCTTCTTTTAAGGACACCAGCCGCCGTGGATTAGGGCCCACCCCAATGAACTCATTTTAACTTAATCACCTCGTTAAAGGCTTTGTCTCCAATTATAGCCACATTCTGAAGTTCCTGCAGGTTAGGACTTCAGCACAGGAGTTCTGAGGGGACAACTGCCCGTATTAGAGGGTACATGCCCAATGGGAAGCTGGATTGTCAGAAGAGAAGGGGAGCGGGACCGGAGGACAGATCCTCCCTTCTTGGAGACTTGGGGATAGATGGGCCAGGTCGGATTTGTGAACATCTGCTGGTGGGCTTAGGCTCTGCTGCCACACCCTCCCAGTGGGATGTCCCTGGCTGTGCAAGTCCCAGCCTCCCCACCATCTGCTAGTTCCCCTCTAAGACCAAGTCCTTGATAATCTGGATGTTCCCACAATGTCATGCCTGAGCCCCAGGCCACCAAGCAGGGCTGGCATCTCCCACTACAGTGGATCGGTTCCAGTCTGCAGACTCACAGAGGCTAACACTGTCCCACACACCTGGTGCTTCACAGTCATTTATAAAGAAACCAAGCCTTGGTTTACCCAGCCAACTGGGTTGGCCATGACGGTGATGAGCTGAGGCTGACACTTCGGACAGCACAGCCCCGCGGTCCGCTGTCCTGCATCTTCCCAGCTCTGGGGCTGGCTGGTGGTGCGGGGTTCGGGGGGAGTCGCTGGTGGGCCCAGCCCTGTGCACAGCAGGGCAGAGCCCGGCCAGGGGTGGAGCAGGCTGGCAGGCTGGGCCTCCGCGTCTCACCTCCGTCCGTTTCCACAGCCTCAGCCAACTCTCAGCCACTCGTGGGAGGGCGCAGCGGGGCGGGGGCCAGCTGCTCAGAGACTCCCCTAGAATGGGCAGTGGTGCTCTCTTTCCTCTAGGAAGGGAGGAAGCCCTGAGGCGAGAATAACAGGAAACCACCTTCCCCCAACCCCGAAGGACCTGGGAAGCAGGGCTTCGACCCCCACGCCCAGGCGCTTTCCAGTTCTCAGCCCCTGGCCCCAGCTGGTCCCTGAGGCCAGGACGGGGGCCAGGTTCCCTCCCCCAGGTGCTAGGTCCCAGTTCCCTGCCTGCTGATGAGGGGAACAGCAGACCCGGGCTGGCCAGGCTGGTGTGGAGGGTCCAGGGAGGCTTCTTGGAGGTGGCGTGGAGCCAGGCCTCACAGGCTCTGGCACTGGGCTGTGGCCCGTGACTCTGGGGTTGAAAGCTCTCTTTTGTTTCCTCTGAGTCCATCTGACCCGGAGTGGTCCCGTGTGGTGGTGGTGGCTTCTTTGGGGTGGTGGCCCTCGGCAGGATGGATTGGGAGCCGCTGGGCCCGGCCCGGGGCGCCAGGTTGCTGCGTGCCTTTCCTGCTGCCCGTGCAGGGGCGGAAGCAAATTCCTCTGCCGGCTGAGGCTCAGGCTGACGCGAGGCTGGAGGAACTCGACTCCTGCCTGCGGGTGTTGTCCCCGCCACCCCCCGCCCTGGGTGTCATCCTGCCTGGCTTCCGCTCTGTCCGCATGGGGCTGCCCGGGAGGCACCAGGTCGCCCTCAGGAACGCCAGGCTCCAGCAGAGGAAGGGGTGGCGACCGCGGCTAGGAAGTGCATTCTAGGCCTGGCCCATCTCAGAGGAAGTGGCAGCTGGCAGGGGACTGAGGCCCAGGGACCTTGGGGGACCCAGCTGAGTCACTCCAGGCCCCTCGCCTCTCTCCTGGTTGGGCAGGAAGGGACCTGGGACCTCACAGTGCTTGGGGCGGGTGGGGAGGCTGTGAGGAGGGTTCAGAAGGGCGAGCAGGAGCTCTGGGGACAGGGACGCTGCAGCAGGGGGATGGGCTGACAGAGGGGCCCCCATGGCCACGTCCAGGGCCTGTGGGAATTCGGTGACTGCCCAATGTCACCCGAGCCCCTAAGACATGCCACGTTCTGGCCCAGGCCCTTGGGACACGGCAGGGAGCCTTGGCAGGGATTCTCTGCTTGGCCAAACTCCGGCCAGGATCTGGAACTTTCTCCTAGGCCCATCTGTGCACTTGCTAAGAAAATCCAGTTTTAGTAAGAGCCCTGCCGAGTCAGTTTAGCCAGAAGTCCATGCCCTGGATATCTACTCACCCTTGGTGACATGTGATTGGGTCCCTCATTTTCCACTGTCCCCTGGTGACATCTGATCACCCTGCCTGCTGCAGCAAGGGCCCTGTGGGGTGGGTTTAGCTGGACGCCTGTGGGGTGGGTTTAGCCACACGCCTGTGAGGTGGGCTTAGCCGGACACCTGTGGGGTGGGTTTAGCCGGACGCCTGTGGGGTGGGTTTAGCCACACGCCTGTGAGGTGGGTTTAGCCGGACGCCCCCTTCAGCCCTGATGTCTCCTCTTAGTCATTCCCACCCACAGACTCCACGCTGCTCCTCGGCGTTCCCACTCCCCACCTGCTTTATCGGGGTTGAGCCCCATCTCCTCCAAGGCCCCACGGCAGGGCCCACACCACATGCTGCGCCGTGGTACAGTCTTCTTCACAGACACTAAGACATGTCATGAGGAATTCTTTCTTCCACAGCTACACAAAGACCTCTCCTTGTCTGGACTCTGCGCCATAAAGACACTTTGAAGAAGTCTTCATTGGTGCTTTGAGGCCGTGGAGAAGGGAATGTGTCAACAGAGTACACAGGCCCCAGGAGGCCAGCAAGGCAGGCAAAGCTTGGACCAGGGCAGTCAGACGCTAGGACTGAAGGTTGCTGGGGCCACCCTGCAGATGGGTCACCTACAACCAGAGAGAGTGGCCACTGTCCAGGCCTGCTCAGCAGGGGGCACAGGACATCACGGCAGTGTGCGGCTCCTGCCTAAACCGTCCTCTGTGAGTTCAGCTGTGAAGAGAGGATGACAGTCACTGGAAGGATGTTTTGAGGGGGACGGGCTGGGCTCCGGGGGGCTTGGCGTCCTGCAGTAAAGAGGACTGCAGACATGATGGGGTGACCCTGGCCTGAAAAAAGCAGGAGTTACCAAGGGTGTGACTGGAAACCGTGATTGTCTCGTTACGTCACATTGATTAGGGGTGTGGAGCGGCTGTGGGCAGGAAGGTGCCTGTCCTTATCCTTGGAGACATTTGGGGACAGAGCCTCCTGCGGCTGACGTCCCAGTGGTCCAGGAAATGAAGACAAGATGACACAGACGGATTAGGCAGAGGCAGCCACATGTGGACAGCTGGCAAACCGGTAGGTACCCTTATAAAAAGAGGAAGCAGGCGGGCACGGTGGTTCACGCCTGTCATCCCAGCACTTCAGGAGGCTGAAGAGGGTGAATCACTTGAGCCCATGAGTTCGAGACCAGCCCAGGCAACATGGGGAGACCCTGTCTCTAAAAATACAAACATTAGGCGGCGTGCTGCAGCAGGCCGGCTCCCCAGAGGCTGAGGCGGGAGGACTGCTCTAACTCCAGAGCTCGAAGTCAGCCTAGGCAACATAGCCGATCCTGTCTTTACAAAAATAAAAATTAAAAAAGGAATGGATGCTAGACCGCGGATGGACTCTGAGGATACCACGCTGAGTGAAATAAGCCGTCGCAAAGGGCAAATCCCGTACGATTTCGCCCCCGTGAGGTCCCTGGAGGCACGCTCAGGGAGGGAGACGGTAGAATGGGGATCCAGGGGTTGGGGAGTGGGCGTTTAACGGGGAGTTTCAGGTTGGATGAAGATGTTCCGGAGATGGGTGGCGGTGCCAGACACGGGTGGGTGAAAGCGAGGAATGCCACCAAATTGGTGCACCGGAAGGTGGTTAAGAGGTGGGCAGAAACCACACTACCTGCGGGGGGTGGAGCCTGCGCGCTGACGGACAGGCCGAGTCCCCGCCCCCGAAACGCACCCCGCGTACGATGCTCCGCCCCTCACAGACGCTCCACCCAACCCGCAGGCACGCTCGCCCCGCTCGCCCCTTCCAGCCCGGGCGGCCCTGCTCTTCACGCACGCACGCACGCACGCACGCACGCACGCACGCACGCACGCACGCACGCTGTCTGCCCCGCCCCTTCCCGCCTCCCTCCGGCGGCCACCGCCAGGGGACGCTGTAGCACTCGCCGCTCCCGCTTCCTTGGGCCCCTCCGGCCGCCGCACTCCTGTCCAAGATGGCGGCCGCGGCGCTGCTTCGAAGCGCGGCTCCGGGGCGCGGAGGCCCGGCCGGGAGCTGGCGGCTGCACCTGGCGCTGAGGCGCCGCCTGACCCAGGGCTCCTGCAGTCGCAGCGGCGACCCCCCGACCGAAGCGGCCTGGATCTGCTTCCGGCTGGACGAGCGCGCGCTGTTGCGCGTGCGCGGCCCTGACGCGGCGCCCTTCCTGCTAGGGTTGCTGACCAATGAACTGCCGCTTCCGGGTCCCGCCGCCGGGGATGCCCCGCCCCCTCCGCGTGCGGCCTACGCCCACTTCCTGAACGTGCAGGGCCGGACGCTCTATGACGTCATTCTGTACGGGTGAGCGCGGGTGGGGAGGGCGCCCAGGGGGCGGGCACCCAGGGGAGTGGCCAGGGACTGGCACCCAGCGGCAGGGCGGGCTCCCGGGGCCTGCAGAGGGCGCTCAGGGGCGAATGGGCCAGAGACTGGCACCCAGGGGCAGCCACCCAGAAGATTCCACTTGGGATGGACACCCAAGGGAAGCTCACCCAGGGCCCAGCACCCAGAGGCTCGGCTTGACACCCAGGGATGGGTCAGTGACTCGCCCAGAGGAGGCCTGGGTGCCCACCGTATCAGAACAGAGGCGTCTCTAGGTGGGCACCTCCCAAGTGGGCCGCCTGGTGAACCTTCTCCCTCCGTAGGGACACGGGGCTCAGGGGCCCTGCCTGGTAGCAGAGCTGTGTTTCCGAGTGACAGCTTGTGCTGACACTCCGAGTTTTGCGTTCCTTGTGCTTCTCTGTGTCCCCTCCCAGATCTCCCCATTGCTGGCACATTCGCAAAATGCTCGGTCGTCTGTGCTGACAACGTCACGACTGTCAGTGATGTTCATGCTGGGTCAGGGCCTTGACTGCTTATGGCCTTGGGTTCCCTCGCCCAACTTCCGGAGACCTGGAACCCGACACCTGCTGGGTGCTGTGCGCCTGGACCTCACCGCCTGCCTGCCGCTCTCTCCCATGGCGGACCCTGACCCTTGTTCTGTCAGCTTACTCCTGTGTTTTGGTTTCAGAGGATGGACACCTTTTTAATGACTTCCGGACTACTTGGGGTGAATTTTTGGACTCACTCTCTCTCTGCCAGTGGCTTTACCTGATATCCTGTCTGACTCTAAAAATCTTAGCTTGGAAATTGTCACTGAGAATGTTCACGTGACAACGTTGTTTGCTTGCTGCCAGCTTTTCTGAGAGGTCTAGTGCCGTTCTTATTTCCAGTCCTTTGTACGTGAACTGTGTTTTTCCTTGGAAGCTTTTAGAAGCTTTTCTTTAACCCTGATGTCACGAAATGTGTCTTAGTTTGGGCTTTTCCCATATCACATTGCTGGGCACTTACTGGACTCTTTAAATCTAGAACCAGAGTCTGTGAAATAGCATCCTCAGGTCAGACCCAGCCCATTGCCTGTATTTATAATAAAATTCTCTGGGACCCTGACCCGTTGGATTCCGTGTGGTCTGGGGCTGGTTTTTTTTTTTTGACATGTAGTTTCGCTCTTGTTGCCCAGGCTGGACTGCAATGGTGCAATCTTGGCTCTCTGCAACCTCCGCCTCCAGGGTTCGAGAGATTGTCCCGCCTCAGCCTCCTGAGTAGCTGGGACTACAGGTGCCTGCCACCACACCCAGCTAATTTTTGTATTTTTAGTAGAGACAGGGTTTCACCATATTGGCCAGGCTGGTTTCAAACTCCTCACCTCTGGTGATCCATGCAGCTTGGCCTCCCTAAGTGCTGGGATTACAGGCGTGAGCCACCACGCCCAGCCTGGGGCTGCTTTTGTCTAGAGTGGCAGAGTTGTGGCTCCAGTATGGGCCTCCAGCCTAAGTTATTCTCTGGCCCTTTATAGAAAGTGTGCCCACCTCAGCTCAACAGGCTTAAATCTCCATGCCCCCAGTTCAGAGACGTAGTCATCGTTGTCTTGTATATTCATTCCGTTCCACCCAGCTGCTTAATTTCTTCCTTTAAGAACTGCAGTCTTTGACTCTCTTTGGCCTCCTGTGTCAGTACTTTGTGGTTGACGTTAGCCTTGCGATGATGTTGTTTTGGTTCCCCAAATTCCCGTCCTTATTTCTGCATTCCTCTTTTGTCCTTTTCCCTTCGAGTCCGAGTTCCATTAAGTTCCTATTCTTAGTAAGTGTTCTGCCCGGCGCGGTGGCTTATGCCTCTATTCCCAGCACTTTGGGAGACCGATGCGGGCAGATCACCTGAGGTCGGGAGATCGAGACCAGCCTGACCAACATGGAGAAACCCTGTCTCTACTAAAAATACAAAAATTAGCCAGGTGTGGTGGCTCATGCCTGTAATCCCAGCTACTTGGGAGGCTGAGGCAGGGCAATCTCTTGAACCCAGGAGGCAGAGGTGCGGTGAACCGAGATCCCACTCCAGCCTGGGCAGTGAGTGCAAAACTCTGTCTCAAAAAAGTAAATAAGTGCTTTACGGTATAAAGTACAGGTGAGCCTTGAACAGCATGGGTTCGAAATGCACGGGTCACTTATACCTGGATTTCCTTCACCTGTGCCACCCTGAGACAGCAAGAGCCACCTCGCCCTCCTCCTCCTCAGCTACTCAATGTGAAGGCCATGAGGATGAAGATCTTCATGATGAGCCGTTTCCACTCAGTGAGGAGGAACTGCATTTCCTCTTTAGGATTTTCTTCCTGGGATTTGTAGCTTACTGTATTGCAAGAATACAGTATATAATAGCATGAAACATACAAAGTCCGTGCCACTTGACTGCTTATGTTATACATAAGGTGTCCAGTCAGCTGAAAACTGTTAGTAGTTAAGCTTCTGGGGGGGTCACAGCTTAACAGTGGGTTTCCAACTGTATGGGGGCCGGTGCCCCTGGCCCTTGCATCGTTCAAGGGTCAGCTGTCTGTCCTTCCTGCGTCTCGGTTTTTTCCTCTTCATCCTTTCCGGCTTGGTCTGGAGCTTGTCTGCAGACCTACTGAGCCCCAGCTCTCCTTGTCAAGCTTATGCTGGGTGGCTCTTCTGTGGCTGTTTGCTCTCCTTGTGGGGTCTCTGTCCTCGAGGTCTGCAGGAGGGGTTAGTTTTCCTTGCTTGTGCTGGGTGTCTGCTGTGTCCCTCACTGTTCTGGGTGCTGAGGGCACTGGGGCGTCTCTGTTCTTCCCCAGCTCAGCACTGAAGAGCGACATCATCCGACTCTGGTTTCCCTCGGCCAGGGAGCTCCACTCCGAGGGGTTGGGTGGGGCGGGACCATCCTCCATGGCATTTGGCATCCATGTAATGATATTTGAAACCCTCCAGCTTCAATTCTGTTGGAGTTCATGGCTCCGCTTCTCCTCAGCTGTCAGAAGAGGCACACGACAAGGTGACCTCCTCAACTGGCTCCCCAGGGGTGCTGGCCGACGGGATCCAGATGCCACCCCTCCCAGCTCTGCTCTGTGGTGTGGGTGGGCTTAGGGCAGTGCTTGGTGGGCACGTTTAGTTCAGTTCATGAGGTTACACTCTTTTCCTCACTGGGGTGCTGTTGGCTGTTGATCTCCCTTTCTGTGGTTTGCCCTCTCTGGTCTCTCCTCTGGGGAGAGGGCAGCCTGTGGGTCAGGGGCCTCCCTGTGTTCCTGCTTCTCTGGTCATTCCCTGCCCAGCATTCCCCCATGGGTATTTTTGAACTGTAGCATTTTTATTTCAATTCTGATACTAATGTATCATCCTGAGCCGTTCCTTCCTCTAAGAGCCCTGTTCTTGTTTCCTGGATGTAACGCCTTCTTTCAGATGAGGCTACAGTTTCTTTGGTTGTTGTCTTTTATTTATTTATTTATTATTTATTTATTTTTTTGAGATGGAGTCTTGCTTTGTCACCAGGCTGGAGTGCAGTGGCATGATCTTGGCTCACTGCAATCTCCACCTTCTGTGTTCATGTGATTCTCCTGCCTCAGCCTCCTGAGTAGCTGGGACTACAGGCATGTGCCATGGTGCCAAGCTAATTTTTGTATTTTTAGTAGAGATGGGGTTTCACCATGTTGGCCAGGATGGTCTTGATCTCCTGACCTTGTGATCTGCCCTCCTCGGCCTCCCAGAGTGCTGGGATGACAGGCGTGAGCCACCGCGCCCGGCCTGTGGTTGTTGTCTTTTAATAGGACTTGCTTTTTAGAGCAGTGTTAGGTTCTCAGCAAAAGAGCAGAATGTACAGAGATTTTCCATGTCACCCCGCAGGTTACCCGTCATCAGATCCCCCAGCAGAGTGCCGTTTGGCCACACTTGATGAACCTCTGTTGACATGCTCCTGTCACCTGCCGTGCACGGTTTCCATGAGGGCTCGCTCCTGGCGTGGTGCGTTCATGAGTTGGGTAAACGCACTGTCGCATCACACAGAGTAGTGCCACTGCCTCAATCCTCTGTGCCCCGCCCGTCCGTCCATCTCCCTAACTCCTGGCCACGGCCGCTGTTTTCAGTGATTCCAGAGTTTCACGTGTTCCGGAACGTCCCGTCGTTGACTGGAGCCTCTGGAGCCTGTTCCTGTTGGCGTCCTGCACTTACTGCTGCGTGTTTAGATTTCTCCGTGCTTTTTCATAGCTTGATGTGCTGCTTAGTTCTCCGCTGTCCGGATGGGCCACTGTTTCCTTGTCACTTCTGCAGGACATATTGGTTGCTTCCAGGTTTTGGCAATTATGGACAGAGCTGCTGTAAACAACCACGTGCAGGTTTCTGTATAGGTCTAAGTTTTTTGTTTTGTTTTATTTTAAGACACAGGGTCTCGCTCCATGGCCCAGGCTGGAGTGCAGTGGCACAGTCGTGGCTCACTGTACCCTCAAACTCCTGGGCTCAGGCGATCCTCCCACCCAGCCTCCCAGGACTACAGGTACTTGAGGTCTCACTATGTTGCTCAGGCTGGTCTTGAACTCCTGGGCTCAAGCGATTCTCCAGCCTCAGCTTTGCAAAGTGTTGGGATTGCAGGCATGAGCCACCATGCCCAGCCTCCTTGGGGTCCCTTTCAGTTGGTTTTGATCTGTCTTCATGTAGGAGGCAGAAAGAGGCTGTGGGCCCCTGTTGTGGGTAGGGTTGTGGTCCGGTGGCCTTGCTGTGGGCTGGCTGGGGCAAGAACGTGGACTCAGTCCAGGGCTTGGCAGCCCCAGGAGTGTCAGGGCTGTGGCCTGTGTCTGGCCAGCACTGAGGAGCAGGAGAGACTTGTCAGGCCTCCAGTGGCCTGGGGAGGGAGGAGGGAGGAGAGGGGGAAGGAGGCCGGCCAGGCCCCAGAGCAGCGTCTTCCTGAACATGACTGGAAACCCCTGGATCTGATGGCCGGGCCAGAGCCACTGCGGGCCTCCTTCCTCCTGTGTCCTCGCTCCCAGAGGGGCTTCCAGGCTCAGCACACAAAAGCGCGGGACACCCAGGTCTGTCTGAGATGAGCAGCGGATGATCTGTAGGTGCGTCCTATGTGGTCTTTGGGATACACTAAAAAATCATTTGTTGTTGATGTGAAATTCCAATTTAACCACGTACCCTGTATTTTCTCTGACAGCCCTGTCCCCAGCGCCCCTCGTGATGGGGTGGGCTGCAGGCCAGGGGTGCTGCTCAGCGTCTGGACAGCCCCCACCACAGAGAATGATGAGGCTGAGAAAGCTCCCACGCCGGGGCTTTCCCTGTGGCGGGTCTCCTGGTGGTCTTCAGGTGTGGCAGGGGTTGGGGTGGGCCCCGGGGTCACATCCCAGCTCAGTTGGTCCTGAGAAGCTGCCTGGTAGACAGTCACTGGCACAGAGGGCTGGAAAGTGCCCTCAACTCCAGAACCTGGGTCCTGTGAGGACATCCACTCTGTGTGAGGCCAGGGAGCAGATGTGGGTGGCAGGGGGTGTCAGCATGGGTGGGAGTCCCTGCCAAGGCAGGCAGCTGAGCTGGCCCTACCTCAGAGCTCAGGGGCCCAAAGCTTCTCTGGGCCCCACTCTGGACCGACGGACCCGTGGGGCACCCTGGCCCCACCCTGCCTGCTCATCCCCAGCTCCTGCCCTTGCCCTGTAGCGCTCTGCAGCCTCCCCTGTGCTTGTGTGTCTCGGCTCACTAGACCCTGGACCTGCGGTCCCTCAGCCACACTCTAGTCCCCTTCCTCTGTCCTGCTACTCGGCCTGGTGCTGCTCAGCTCCTCCCTGCCTGTCTAGTGCCCAGCACCCTGTGCCCTGACCTCACATTTGTCCCTCTGGCCAGGTCTCCTGCTCACCTGTGTTTTCATTTTCTTTTTTTTTTTGGGGGGGTGGGGGAGGAAGGGAGGAAGGCAGGAAGGGAGGGAAGGAGGAAGGGAGGGAGGAAGGAAGGGATGAAGGGATGAAGGAAGGAAGGGAGGAAGGGAGGGAGGGAGAGAGGGAAGGGAAGGAAGGAAATC
>CM052666.1:43387324-43397838 GCA_028533165.1 Leontopithecus rosalia | reverse complement strand
CCCCGCGTGGCTCCTCCACTGGGAATCTTCTGCTCCTGAGCGACCAGAATTTGTCTGAAAGTGTGGCGTCCTCTAGTTCTATGAGCTTTAACTGTGAGCTGCAATCCCGAGATGTTAGCGATCGGCCATCTTGGATCGTTCCGTGTTTTCATTTTCATCTGCTGACCGCACTGTGGATTTTAAGAAGACAAACATGCATGCACGGGGTTAAGAACTCGCTGATGTCAGGCGGCTGGAATGAGAGGACTGCCCGCTGCCTTCTCTCTTGTAGCTCTCGGACACTGCAGGGGAAGCTTCTTGTTTTTTTCCCCGCATCTTATTTAGAAATCGTTATAGATTTCACAGGAAGTTGCAAAAAAAAAGAAAACAAAACCTGTTGGAGGAGCTGGCACTGACCCGTCCCCAGTTCCCCGATTGCACATGCAGGGCACGTGTGGGGTGTCTGGATTTGCTTGTCTTGCTGTGTGCCTCCACAGGTATAATGCTGCGATTTTATCCCATGTGGATACCTGTGGCCATGATCAGGCCCACATGGCTTCCCGCTCCTGCCTCTGCATGGGCGCCCCCCAACACCTGGAAACTTGTTCTCCAGCTGTAGAATTGTGTCATCTCAGGAGTGTATAGACGTATGCACCGGCCTTAGGCTTTGCCCTCAGTTCCCTCATCATAGCGCCCTCGCATCCACCCACATCCGTCCCTCTCCTGCTCCGTGTTCTTGCTGAGAGGTCCCCCGTGGTGTGGTGACACCTTGATTCTCCCTCTGTGGGCTTTCGCTGCAGGTTTCCTATGAGCTGCCGTCTCCGTTCCTCGGTGATCCAGGCCCAGGAGTGAGGGGCCAGGCCGCAGGGGAGTTGCTTGCTTGGTGTTGTGAGGCCCTGCAGCCTGTCTTCCAGAGGGGCGCCCATTCTGCCTCCCCACCAGCAGCGTGCCAGTGACCTGGTTTCTCCTCGTGCTGGCCAGCATTCAGGGCCACCACTGCGTCTGTGTTACCTGGTGGCATGGTGACCTTTTCGCAGCGCACCTGCGGCTGCCCCCGTGCTGTCCTTACTGTTATTCCCGGCATCTCAGCCTCACATGTGTAAATGACATGTGTTCCCCTGCCTCGCCAGTGCCGTTGCTGTCCTGGAGGGTGGGCCGGCTCCACTGGCCGTGGCACCTGGCGCTGTTTACCCTCCCTGAGGCAGGGTCCTCAGTGAGATGTATGGCTGCTGCTTCCGGGTGATGAGCATGAACATTCCCTGTGGCTGCTGGCACATGGGTATGACCACAGGGTGGACTGAGACTGCAGAGATGAAGGTGACAGGCCCCTGCATGGCACCTGAGGCTTGGGTGACTGGCAGAGACTGAGCCCTCTCCTGGCGGAAGGGGCTGGGCCACCTGCTCTTGGGCTTCTCTCTGGCAGGTTCTCTGGGGGTCTTGCCACCTCCATTTCAGCTCTCACTGGGCTGTGGAGCCCTGTGCAGTCCACACCTGCAGTCAGCCCCAGCTACAGAGGCGGCTCAGCCCAGGTGTCTCCACAGTGCCCCCACCTGACATGCCCCACGCTGCCTGGGCCTCTCCTCTGTGTCCCTCTGTAAGTGGCCCTGCCATCCATCTGGTCGGGTCATTCGTGGGGTGCTGCCTGCAGAAATCCTCTGAGGGGGGCTGCCTGGCTTGCCCTTTGGACAGGCCATTGTAGTCCCTGGGGAGGCGGGGTCTGTCTGAGCTGGCCCCATGAGCTCGCCTCTGGATGCTTAGACCTGAGCTCTGGTGGCGCAGCTCTGCGTGGCTGCGGCAGGGCTCTCCAGCCAGTGGAGCCGGCCCACCCTCCAGGACAGCAACGGCACCGGCAAGGCAGGGGAACACATGTCATTTACACACGTGAGGCTGAGATGCCGGGAAGAACAGTGAGGACAGCACAGGGGGCAGCCGCAGGTGTGCTGCGAAAAGGTCACTTGCCTGAGACTTGGCTTGGGGAGGCAGGTGGTGGGCTCAGGCAGAGTAGGCCTCAGGCGTGCTGCACCTCCCTGACCTGCCTCCTGGGCTCCCGGGTCCTCCCTCCTGCCCACCTTAGGACCTTCCAGCTCCGCGATGGCTTCCTGGGGCTGGAACAGACAGGTCTGGTTCTCTGGCTGTGCACACTGTTCCCCTGCCTGGCCCTGCCTGGCTCTGCTCCCCCATCCAGCGAACTGTTGTTTCTGCCCTAGGCTCTCTGGACGGTGCCCTTGGGCAGGCTATTGTAGTCCCTGGGGAGGCGGGGTCTGTCTGAGCTGGCCCCATGAGCTCGCTTCTGGATGCTTAGACCTGAGCTCTGGTGGCGCAGCTCCACGTGGCTGTGGCAGGGCTCTCCGGGTGCCAGTCCGGGTGTACCCTGCCAGCCCTGATGCGCATTATCAGCATGCAGCTCCGCGTGGCTGTGGCAGGGCTCTCCGGGTGCCAGTCCGGGTGTACCCTGCCAGCCCTGATGCGCATTATCAGCATGCAGCTCCGCGTGGCTGTGGGCGCCGCGCTCTGTGCTGGTCTCCACGGTGCACGCGTCTAGCTGTGAGCGTGGCTCCTGCGCGGGGACCGGGCACTTGCCCTGAAGGTGCAGCCTCTTGTGGCTGAGGGCCGGGCTCTTTGTGTTGGTCGCCATGGTGCTGTCATCTGCCTGGGTAAGGTGTGCTCTGTCGGGCAGCCCTTTCTGGCCCAGGTGCTTGGTGAGCCGGCAGCACGTGCCCTGCCTCTCTCCCTGCAGGCTCCGGGAGCACTCGGAGGAGATGTCTGGCTTCCTCCTGGAGTGTGACAGCTCTGTTCAGGGCGCGCTGCAGAAGCACCTGGCGCTGTACAGGATCCGACGGAAGGTCACGGTGGAGCCGCACCCGGATCTGCGAGTGTGGGCGGTGTTACCCCGTTCCCCTGAGGCCTGCGGGGCTGCACCGCTGCAGGAGAGGGCAGGGGCCGATGCCATCCTCATCCGCGACCCACGAACACCATGCATGGGGTGGCGGCTCCTCACCCAGAATGAAGGCCCAGCCCTGGTTCCCGGGGGCCGGCTCGGGGACCTGTGGGATTATCACCAGCACCGGTACCTGCAAGGTATGGGCTGGGTGAGCACGCTGGGCTGGATTGCACGGGTGGGGCTGGACGTGCTCAATTCTCGCTGGTTCCCCCTCTGATCTCTGCAGGTGTTCCTGAGGGGGTCCGAGACTTGCCTCCAGGGGTGGCCCTGCCTCTGGAGTCCAACCTGGCCTTCATGAACGGCGTGAGTTTCACCAAAGGCTGCTATATCGGCCAGGAGCTGACGGCCCGCACCCAGCACATGGGCATCATCCGCAAGCGCCTCTTCCCTGTCCGGCTCTTGGACCCCCTTCCCACCAGTGGTATCACCCCTGGCGCAGAGGTGCTAACTGAGTCAGGACAGACTGTGGGCAAATACAGGGCCGGCCAAGGCACCGTGGGGCTGGCCCTGCTGCGCTCAGAGAAGATCAAGGGTCCTCTGCACATCAGAGCCTCCAAGGGCGCTCAGGTGGCCTTAGCCGCATCTGTGCCAGACTGGTGGCCCACGGTCTCCAAGTAGCCTGAAGCCTTGGCTGGCACTGGCTGGTGGGGAGGCCGGGGGCTGGGGCCTGGGGCCTCTGTCTGGGGTCTTCCCATCCCATCTGTCTGCTGTGCCTGCTGGGTGGGATCCTGCTTCCCACATGGGAGAGTCCCCTGTGGCGGTGCCCTGCCTGGCCCCACCCATGCTCAGGGGCCCCAGCTCGTGGGTGGTTTTCTCCCTAAGCATCCTGTAGCCCCAGAGGGGAGAAGTGGCCAGAGGAGCCCACCATGTGGGTGGTAAGCCCCAGGGGGCACTGGGCCCCAGTCGCAGCTCCACACAGGGTTGTCTGTCTCCACAGAGGATGGGGCGGCATCTCTGGCCAGCCCTGGCAGCCTCTGGGCCTTGTACCCCACTCTGCCCGGCATGAGCCTCGGGGGTTGGTTTCTGTGCCTGGAAGCTGGGTGCTGTCCGGGGTCTGCACACTGGGGTTGGGGCTTTGGAGTTGCCTAACTGCTTGCTTGCATGGTGCCTCAGGGTGGGTTGTGTGTGGTCCAGAGGGATCTGGGGCATTGGATCAGGTGGCATATAGGTGTCTGCACATGGAGGAGCACGTGCTGCACACCCGAGCCAGGTGCACCTCTGTACCGGGGCACCAGGGCTGAGCCTTCAGGTATCCCATGCGGAAGGCTGTGCCCACCGCCCCTGTTTCTCCACCTCCACCCCTCTTCAGAGCCCTCTAGGAGTGTGGAGTGGGGCCGGCGCAGGGCTCGGGAGCCAGCAGGGTGGAGTTAGCATGAACAGTGTGTGCTGGGTTTCTGCATAGCCTGTTTGCAATGAGAGTGACTTGCTGTCAGCCATGGGGCATGGCCTCCACTTCACCCACTGGGTTCCCTCTTCCCATTGAAGTGTGAGCTCCATGTTTCAGGGCATCCATTAAAGAGTGAGCCACTGGCAAGCTGTTGGCAGCTCTAGTCTCATTTGAGGGAGAGGGAGGCCAGGGCTTAGTTTCTGGGATCTGGCTGACTGGACCCTGAAATAGCTCTCCCTTGAGAACACGCAGACACCCAGATGAAGTACGGGCACGGCTGCAGGCTAGCAGGGGGGGCCTCAGAGGCCCAGGCTGGTGCCACGTCTGCAGAGCGCAGCCATGTGGCTGCAGGGCTCAGGGCCTGGGGCAGGCATTTGGGTCTTCACGCTTGACCGTGGGTGGCCACGAGGGAGAAGCAGGCAGGGAGCCTGTGCGGCCATCCTGGTTCCGGGGGACCACAGGCGCTCTATAAAAACCTGCATCTCCAGCGCTTTCGGGGCCAGGGCCTTGGGTCTAAAGGCAGCTCTGAGCTGCAGTGTAGCTTGCATCACCCAGGAGGAGGGCGTGGAGTGGATGCATGGGAGGAGGTGGCTGCAGCTGGAGGGGAGAGGAGGGCCTCCAGCTCCAGCCGCTGCCATTGGCTCTTCCATGGGCAAGGAAACAGCTAGGTGGCCCTTACCCCTGGGGTCCAGAGAGCCAGTGGCCTTCAGCCCCTCTTGGACAGGTCATACTGAGCACAGGATGGATTCCAGACCAGCATCCCTGCCCACTTCCAGCCCCACTGGCTGCTGCTTTAAACTGACATGGAGACAGTTGAGCGGCTTCCCAGCCAGTTCTCTCTCCAGCTCAGCCAGGGGTGGGTGTCTGTGGCCTGTGTCACCAAGAGCTGGTGTCTCCTGCCTGGGGGGCGTGGACCCTGGAATGAGGGTCTGTGCCTTGAACTCAAAGTGCCCCAGCTCCCTCACCTGCCCAAGGTTGCCTGGCGTTTCCAGCAGGGCCTCCTTGAGTGTGGTGACCTCTGGGAGCATCCTAGCCTTGGACTCGGCAAATGGTCCCACAGGCGTGGCCGGGTGAAGGCGGGGAGGTGAGCCAGGAAGGAAGGGCTCCCCTCTAGAGCGAGATGCCACTTGAGCGGTCCTGTGACCCTCAGTGTCTTCAGGTCTCTGCAGGTGTCAGGATATCAAAATACTTGGTTCAGTTCAAACACACACATTCCATGTTCTGTGTCTTTTCTTTTTGAGATGGAGTCTTGTTCTGTCACCCAGCCTGGAGTGCAGTGGCGTGATCTCGGTTCACTGTAGCCTCCACCTCCTAGCTTCCCATGATTCTCTGGCCTCAGCCTCCCGGGTAGCTGGGACTACAGGCGCCCCCCCACCATCGTGCCAGGCTAATTTCTGTATTTTTAGTAGAGATGGAGTTTCACCATGTTGGGCAGGCTGGTCTCAAACTCCTGACCTTGTGATCCGCCCGCCTTGGCCTCCCAGAGTGCTGGGATGACAGACGTGAGCCACCACGCCTCATCTCTTCTGTGTCTTTAAAAAGGAAAGTGTCAGGCACCAAAAGATCTCTGTCGTACAAACCAAATCGGCTTTCACCAGAATGTCCTTCGTCCTCAGAAAGGCCTGGCCTCGGGGACTTGGAAGCGGGCCCTGAAGCGCATCAGCAGGGTTGGGCTTCCCGTTCAGGAGCACTGGGACCTGCTGAGAGCTGGTGCAGCTGCTGCTAAACTGTGCGCTGCTCTTCCATCCGCTTTAGTTTTGTAAAAACATAGCAAGTTCCTGTGTGTGTGTGAGTATGTGTGTGATTGCATGTGTGTGTGTGCGAGTGTGTGTGTGATTGCCTGTGTGTGAGATTGCGTGTGTGTATGTGATTGCCTGTGTGTGATTGTGTGTGTGTGATTGTGTGTGTGATCGCCTGTGTGTGTGTGTGTGATTGTGTGTGATTGCATGTGTGTATGTGATTGCCTGTGTGTGTGACTGTATGTGACTACCTGTGTGTGTGTGATTGCATGTGTGTGAGAATGTGTGTGATTGCCTGTGTGTGAGAGATTGCGTGTGTGTATGTGATTGCCTGTGTGTGTGATTGTGTGTGTGTGATTGTGTGTGTGATCGCCTGTGTGTGTGTGATTGCATGTGTGTGTGTGTGCGAGTGTGTGTATGTGATTGCCTGTGTGTGTGATTGTGTGTGTGTATGTGATTGCCTGTGTGTGTGATTGTGTGATCGCCTGTGTGTGTGTGATTGCATGTGTGTGAATGTGATTGCATGTATGTGATTGCCTGTATGTGAGTGTGTGACTGCCTGTATGTGACTACCTGTGTGTGTGTGATTGCATGTGTGTGAGAATGTGTGTTATTGCCTGTTTGTGTGTGTATGTGATTTCATGTGTGTATGTGATTGTGTGATTGCATGTGTATATGTGATTGTGTATGTATGTCATTGTGTGTGTGATTGTGTGTATGTGATGGCCTGTGTGTGTGATTGTATGTGTATGTGATTGTGATTGCCTGTGTGTGTGATTGTGTGTGATTGCATGTGTGTGAATGTGATTGCATGTGTGTATGTGATTGCCTGTGAGTGTGTGATTGCCTGTATGTGACTACCTGTGTGTATGTGATTGCATGTGTGTGATTGCCTGTATGTGAGTGTGTGATTGCCTGTATGTGACTACCTGTGTGTATGTGATTGCATGTGTGTGATTGCCTGTATGTGAGTGTGTGATTGCCTGTATGTGACTACCTGTGTGTGTGATTGCATGTGTGTGAGAATGTGTGTGATTGTGTGTGTGTATGTGATTGCATGTGTGTATGTGGTTGTGTGTGATTGCATGTGTATATGTGATTGTGTGTGTGCGTGTGTGTGATTGCCTGTGTGGTTGTGTATGTGTGATTGCATGTGTGTATGTGATTGCCTGTGTGTGTGATTGCATGTCTGTGTGTGTGATTGCCTGTGTGTGTGATTGCCTGTGTGATTGCATGTGTGTATGTGATTGCCTGTGTGTGTGATTGCATGTCTGTGTGTGTGATTGCCTGTGTGTGAGATTGCATGTCTGTGTGTGTGATTGCCTGTGTGATTGCATGTGTGTATGTCATTGCCTGTGTGTGTGATTGCATGTCTGTGTGTGTGATTGCCTGTGTGTATGTGATTGCCTGTGTGTGATTGTATGTGATTGCCTGTGTATGTGTGTGTGTGTGTGTATGTGTGAATTGGTGGTGTAAGGTGCAGTTGTGTTCCATGGGTGTGGTGTATAGTGGTGTGGGCTGGGCTTCTCACCCTCACCCCCTGCCACCCGCCTCCACTCTTCAGAATCCCCCACGTCTGCTCTCCACTCTCTGAGCCCATGTTGCCGATTGTGCAGCTGCTGCTTATGAGGCAGGGCGTGCAGTGTGTGGTGCTGTTTCTGAACTTTAACACAGTGTATGGTGCTTACATCTTCCTTTTAAAGCCAGATGTAGGCAGGTGTGGTGGCTCACACCTGTGATCCCAGCACTTTGGGAGGCTGAGGCCAGAGGATTGCTTGAGCCCAGGAGTTTGAGAGCAACCTGGGCAACATATCAAGACTCTGTCTCTTAAAAAAATTAGCCAGGCATGGTGGTGCACACCTGTGGTCTGAGGTACTTGGGAGGCTGAAGTGCGAGGATCACTTGAACCCAGGAGGTGGAGGCTGCAGTGAACTATGATTGTGCCACTGTACTCCAGCCTGGGCAATCGAGCAAGACGCTGTCTCAAAACAAAGAATTAAAAAAAAAAAGAAGTTGTAGTTGGTAGTATTTCCTGGAGCATGGCAGACACAGTGTAGAAACTGAGAAACCCACCTCCAAATTGGGAGCTGTTTGAAGAAATTACCCCAAAGTTCAGTACAGAAAGACATCAGATAGAAGACATCCCAAGAAGTGTACGTTCACTGTAAAATTACCATCTTCCAGTCCCAAGGAGACAAGCTCCCTGTTCTGTGTTCTTGTATGAGACGATCAGTCAAGTGCAGCCCTAGAGGACAGGCAGGAGCCCTGGAGAGCCTCGGCCAGACCTTCCCTGGGGCTTCCCCAGGAAAGGTAAGGCAGGGTGAGTGTGCAGCTGGCCAGCTGGAGTGATTTCCATGGGCTCCAAGCTGTAGGAGTGGTCCCTGGCTGCCTGAGTGCTTTGGCCAGATAGAGGTGGGCTGTGGACTGGTGAGGTTGCGTTGCAGAGGTGTGCACCCAGCTGGGCCCTTATCTTTAAGGACTGGCTGGCCTGGAGGGGCAGTCTCCCAGCCAGAAGAGGTTTTTTTTTTTTTTTTTTTTTTTTAATGAGACTACCATAAAACGGCACAGAAGGTTTTTTTTTTTTTTTTTTTAATGTGTCAAAACATCCTAAGGTACAGGAAATAAATTGTAAACACACACACACACACACACATACACAATACCATAAGCAAGGCCCAGCAAAAAGACAGAAGCAAACACATCAGTGTTCTGATCCTAGAGTAAGCAGACACAGCACATGGAATGGGGATGTTTAATATGTTTAAAGAAAACAAGGAATTTATGTGCAGGAAGCAAGAGACTATAAAATGACCAAGCAGATTTTAAAAAGAGAACTTGTTGAAATAAAAATGGAATTTCCTAAAAAATAATCCATGATGTCTTTCCTGAAGAATCGGGAGCTATTTGAAGAAAATGACCCCAAAGTGCAACACAGAAAGAGCTAGAAAAGATGAGACGGGATAGGGGACAAGAAGACAGTTTAGTATAGCATCCACAGTTTACGGTAATTCCAGAAGGAGGGGAAATTGAATATGGCAGTATTCAGAGAAATACGGCTGAGAACTTTTCTGAACCTCTGGGAGCCCCTGCTCCCTAGATTCAGGAATCCAGCGGCTCCCAAGCAGCATAGTCAGAAAGCTGTAGTCAAACAGGCACATCTTGGTGAAAATGCAGAACCCGCTGACAAAGAGATCTTGAAGGTTGGCAGGAAAGAAAAAGATTATCTGGAAAGAAAATAAGTGGTTTATTAAAAGCAACAGTGGAAGCCAGAAAGAAAGTAAATAATATCTTCAAAGTCCTGGAAGAAATAGTGATAGCTAGAATTGTGTACCCAGAAAATCTATCAAGAACGAAGGGCTGGGCACAGGGGCTCACGCCTATATTCCCAGCACTTTGGGAGGCTGAGGCAAGTAGACCACCTGAGGTCATGTGTTCAAGACCAGCCTGACCAACATGGCAAAACCTCATGTCTACTAAAAATAGAAAGATTAGCTGGACATGGTGGCACATGCCTGTAATCCCAGTTATTTGGGAAGCTGACGCAGGAGAATCACTTGAACCTGGGAGGCAGAGGTTGCAGTGAGCTAAGATCGCACCATTGCACTCTAACCTGGGTGAGAGTGAGACTCTATCTCAAAAAAAAAAAAAAGAAAGAAAAAAGCCCAGGCACAATGGCTCACACCTGTAATCCCAGCACTTTGGGAAGCTGAGGCTGGCAGATTGCCTGAGCTCACAAGTTTGAGACCAGCCTGGGCAACACGGTGAAACCCCATCTCTGCTAAAATACAAAAAATTAGCTGGGTATGACAGCATGCACCTGCAGTCACAGCTACTCAGGAGGCTGAGACAGGAGAATTGCAAGAACCTGGGAGGCGGAGGTTGCTGTGAGCTGAGATTGCACCACTGCACTCCAGCCTGGGCGACAGAGCGAGACTCCATCTCACAAAGAGGGCTGAAGGCATTTTCAGACCAGGAACCCCCCCCCAGAGTTTGCTGCCACTAGAGCCCAGAGCGTCTAAGACATGTCTGGGCAGAAGGCAAGGGAACCTGTGGGTAAGCTGGAGGTGAAAGGAGGAGTGAATAGGCAGGAAGGTGGATTCGTGGGCATGTGTAAAACACCACATCTAGAAGCTCCTCCTTAGAATGGGTAATTTTGGACTTTATAAAATGATGCCACATGTGAGTTGGGCGAGAGGTGCCCAAATCTACAGGGTTCGAGGATCCCTCTTCTGGCTAGGAGGGCTAGACACTGACTTCAGCACCTGCTACGAGGCTTGTCAACGTTTTCAGATAATCTCTAAAAGAATGGAAATACAAGGCCGGGCGCGGTGGCTCACGCCTGTAATCCCAGCACTTTGGGAGGCCGAGGCGGATGGATCACGAGGTCAAGAGATCAAGACTATCCTGGTCAACATGGTGAAACCCCGTCTCTACTAAAAATACAAAAATTAGCTGGGCATGGTGGTGC
>CM052666.1:43362434-43377777 GCA_028533165.1 Leontopithecus rosalia | reverse complement strand
CTTGAAGTTCTTCAGAAAGACCAGAGTGCGGGGCGGCCCTGAGTCACTCTGTAGCAGTCATGGAGCGAGAAGAGCCACCCTCTAACCATAATGGAATTGCAAGATTGCCAAGTTAAGTCACCCAGTTAATTGTGGCCCTTAATGTTACTCTAGGAATCTCTGCAGTCCTAATCTTAGCTTTTCCAGGGAGACATGGCAGCTGCTGGGGGCAGGAGGCCTCACCGTGTTCCCTGTGACACCATGTGACCAGCAGGCTGTGCAGCCTCTAATTTTAAACTGTGATGGGAGAGAGAAGGCTGATAACTGCGCTTCTGACACGAGACAAGGGCCCCAAGAGCTTCATTTTCCTTGGACATGGCAGAAAGACTTTGCACAGCCTTTTCAAAGATTTGGCAAATACCGTGGGCCGATTTTCATATTTTTCTGGCATTTATTTCAGTGATTGCAGGATAGATTATTAAAATTCCTGCACTTAATTTAAATTGTTTAAATTATTATACAGGCTTTGTTTCATGAAACCCTTTATCAGATTACGTGGTCATTTTTAGATTTTCACCCACATTGCTAATTGCAACTGAATTCCTCTTGAACACTGAGAAAACAGTGAGGACCCATGAGAGAATTTTTGCAAGTCAACCAGCAGCGTCCCAGTCCTCACCAGCGTTGGTTTAAAGCATCTTTCAGATTTGAAATCAGTTTTAATAATGTTCATTAATATGAATCATGTTGACGTAATTTTAAGCATGTTGCACTTCCTGTTCTGATTGAGCTTTTAAAAGATTCTGTTTTAATTGCCGTTTTGGTGAGAAGGAGTGATTCAGAGGTCTGTCCCCACATGGTGCTCAAGATTGGGTTGGGGAGAGATGAGGAGTTAAACACACAAAGGTAAGAATTCCAGATCATCAGTCATTGAACTTTCTTGGACGTGCTTAACTGCTCTGCCTTGTTTTTTGATGCCACTGTCTCCTGGTATCCATTGTTTCAGATGCGAGATCCGCTGTTAACCTCACTGGGCTGCCCTCGCATATGAGGGGCAGCTTTTCTCTTGTGTATGTTGCTGTGCCTAATCGTGTCACACCTTTCTCTGAAGCTCTGTTCATTTTTTTCATTCTCTGCTTTTTAGAGGGCAGAATCTCTATCTGTCTATCCTGAAGTTCTGACTCTATTTTCCAGCCAGTGAAAAACCTGCCACTGAGCTCCTCTGTTGAATGTCTTATTCCATGTATCGTACTTTTCCACTTCACAATTTCTGTTTGGTTGTTTGTGTAGTTTCTGCTTCTTATTCTCTATTCGATGGGACATCATCGTGCCTCCCTCTGTGTCTTTTTTTTTTTTTTAGACGGAGTTTCGCTCTTGTTACCCAGGCTGGAGTGCAATGGCGCGATCTCGGCTCACTGCAACCTCCGCCTCCTGGGTTCAGGCAATTCTCCTGCCTCAGCCTCCTGAGTAGCTGGGACTACAGGCACGCACCACCATGCCCAGCTAATTTTTTGTATTTTTAGTAGAGACGGGGTTTCACCGTGTTGACCAGGATGGTCTCGATCTCTTGACCTCGTGATCCACCCGCCTCGGCCTCCCACAGTGCTGGGATGACAGGCGTGAGCCGCCGCGCCCGGCCGCCTCTGCGTCTTTACGTGTGGTTTCCCTCAGTTCCCCGAACACAGTTGTAATCACTGCTGTGAGCCTTCGTCTGCTCAGTCCCGCATCCGCGTCCTCTCGGAGTTTACGTTCTCTGTTCCTGGCCCCCAGGTATGGGTCATACTTTCCTGTTCTTTACATGCCTCATAATTTTAATTTTGGTGGAAAACTGGATATTTTAGGCAATATATTGTATCAACTCTGGATACTGATTCAATTCCTCCCTTTCGGAGTTTTTAATTGTTTGCTTATTTGTTTAGTGACTTGCTCATTTCCCCTGCACTGTGAACTCTTCAGTGTCACTCCTCAGGTGGTGTGGTCTTGAGCATGCCCAAAGTCACCCTGGGATGACAGTGATTTTAGGAGCTCTCTTTCTCTCTCTCTATCTCTTTCAGGCTGGGTCTCATGTTGCTGGCCAGGCTAGAGTACATGGTGTGATCATGGCTCACTGTAGCCACCACCTCCCAGACTCAAGGGATCCTCCTGCCTCAACCTCCTAAGTAGCTGGGATTACAGGTGTGAGTCACCATGCCCCGCTGTTTATTTTTATTTTTTTAAATAGAGATGGGGTCTCATGATGTTTCCTAGGCTGGTCTTGAACTCTTGGCTTCAAGTCCTCCCACCTCAGCCTCCAAACTGTTGGCATGGCCCACTCTTCCCAGCCAGGAGAGCCCTCTGTCTCTTTCCCTGGCCCCTCTGTTAAGCTGTCTTTCTTATTCAATACCCCCCACAGCTACTGACATGGCTGATTCATCTACTGTTTCTAGTAATGCCCTGGAAACAGAGATGACTCCATTGTCTTTTGGTCAGGGGTCATTTTTGTTTTGTTTTTCTTTTTAATTCGTTTATATTGATACATAACTGGGTGTTTATCCAAAGGAGAGGAAATCAGTATATCAGAGGGCTCCCTGCACCCCACATTTATTGCAGCAGTGTTCATAGTAGCCAAGATCTGGAACCAGCCTGAGTGTCTACCAGTGCTGGAGTGGAGGCGGAAAATGTGGTACCCAGCCAGGTGCAGTGGTTCACGCTGTAATCCCAGCACTTTGGGAGGCCGAGGCCAGCAGATCACTTGAGGTCAGGAGTTTGAGACCAGCCTGACAACATGGAGAAACCCCATCTCTACTGAAAATACAAAATATTAGCCAGGTGTGGTGGTGCATGCCTGAATCCCAGCTACTTGGGAGGCTGAGGCAGGAGGATCACTTGAACCTGGGAGGAAGAGGTTGCAGTGAGCTGAGATGATGCCACTACACTCCAGCCTGGGCAACAAGAGTGAGCCTCCATCTCAGAAAAAAAAATAAATAAAAATAAAAGAAAGAAAATGTGGCATATATACACAACGGAACATAATTCAGCCATCACAAAGAATGAAATCACGCCATTTGCAGCAACATGGATAGAACTGGGGTTGGGTTGTTGAGCGAATGGAGCCTTTCTGTTCGGTGAAATAAGCCAAGCCCAGAAAGGCAAACGTCCCGTGTTCTCTTTCCTGTGTGGGAGTGAATGTGCACTGTGTAGACATATGTCAAAACATCACAGTGGACACTTTAGATACGCACAGGTTTTATTCATCATGCATCAGTAACGCCGGGCCTGGGGATGCGGCGGCGTAAAAACTCAGTGTCCTCTGTGCTTGTGTGCGGGCACCCATCTGGGCAGTCATCTTCAGACTCTTTTGTGTCCTCCCCAAGAATGTTTAAACTCTTACATTAAAGTAAAAAAGCTAGACTGGAGACTACGATTGGGTTTCACCCGTTCTCACTCCTGTGGATTTCACAGAGGTAGGGAGTTGAGTGATGGCTACCAGAGGCTGGGGGCAAGCGGGAAGGGGATGAAGAGAGGCTGGTGAGTGGGCAGAGACCGTCAGAGAAAATGAATCAGTTCTAGTGTTCAGTAGCACGGTGGGGTGACTGTAGGTAACAGTAATTCGTCATACGCGGTTGACCCTTGGACAGTACGCGTCTGAACCAGTGGGTCCACTTACACGCACATTTTCTGGAACCAAAGGGGAAGGGAAGAGAACCAGCGGTGTTCTTGGACGTCAGACCTGTGTGTGTGGGGAGGGCCGGCTTGTCCTGCGCTCGGTGCCGCAGGCTGAGCATAGGACTTGCCTCTGCACAGATTTTGGTATTTACGGGGTCCGGGAACCAGCTTCCCGTGTATGCTTCAAAATAGCTAGAAGCGAAGACGTGGAGTGTGAAGAAACGGTCGGTGTTTGAGGGATGGTGTCATAACCCTGACCGCATTGGTACGCGTTGTGTGCAGGCATCCGGACAGCCTGTAAATACGTGCACGTGTGCGTCAATAACAAGCAGGTAAAACTAAAACAATAACTTACGGGGGCAGCGGTCAGATTTACTTGCTGCAGATACATTTTACTTTCTCCTGGCATGCCACTAAAGAAAGTTTACAGTGAAGTAGTGTTTGTAAGCCACCCAGCTGCAATGAAAGGGGGCATTTCCGTTAAAACATGACAGCCTGACTTACCGTACTCTCTATTTAGAATTCACCGTTTCTGTCCAGGCATGGTAGCTCCTGCCTGTAATACGACCACTTTGCTTGAGCCCAGGAGTTCAAGACCAACCTGGGAAACAGGGAGACCCTGTCCCTACAAAAAAAAAATTAAAATATTAGCCAGGCATGGTGGCTCACACGTGTAGTCCTAACTACTCAGGAGGCTGAGGAAGGAGAATCACGAGCCTGGGCAGTTGAAGCTGCAGTGAGCCGTGATCACGCCACTGCCCTCCAGCCTGGTGACAAAGAAGACCCTGTCTCAAAAAAACAAAACAGCACATCACATTGTACACAAATATGAACAATTTTTGCTTGTCGATTGTAATTCAAAAAAGCCGTGGCAGGTAGGGGACGAGGCAGTACAATAAAACCCCCAACCTGGCCGGGCGTGGTGGCTCATGCCTGTAATCCCAGCAGTTTGGGAGGCCAAGGCGGGCGGATCACGAGGTCAGGAGTTCGGGACTTGCCTGACCAACATGGAGAAACCCCGTCTCTACTAAAGATACAAAAATAAAAAATGAGCCGGGTGTGGTGGCGCGTGCCTGTAATCCCAGCTATTCAGGAGGCTGAGGCAGGAGAATCGCTTGAACCCAAGAGGCGGAGGTTGTAGTGAGCCACGATGGCGCCACTGCACGCCAGCCTGGGCAACAGAGTGAGACTCCATCTCAAAAAAACAAAACAATAACAAAAAAGGAAACCCTCACCTATCTGCTTGCACACATGCAAGATTTCCATCCGGGCAGCTGTCCTCAGACTTTTGGCCTTTGCGTCCCACAAGAATATTTAACACTTTATGTTTAAATAAACCACGAAACTGCAGACTTCATCAGTGTTTGCAGTAATGTCCTCTTGGACAGGCAGAATCTCCTTCAGGATTCTGCTAAGTGACTTCAGTGCACTCAGCAGTCACATCTCTGGCCGCAAAGCCTGCTTCTCATTTATGCCACGGGAAACACTGCCAGCACAGCCGCTGTGTAGGCTTAAGCAAATAGTTTTCACGCCATGGGCCTCAGGCCCCTCTTCTATAAGATGAAGAAACACCATTGTTTGGGAATATCTGATAAGATATGGACATGAAGAGGCCCGATGAAAAAGGCATTGTTACACACCTGTGTGCTCTCTCGCCGCTCCTGGGAGTGGGCGTTTGCCGAGTGTGTGTCATCTACAAGCTGGTCAAGGAAGGAAGATGCCTTCCCTCCCAACATTCAGAAGGGAACGAAGCCCTCTTTCCTCCTGGAATACAGAACTTCATCCCTGCACCTAAGCCAAGACACCGGAGCCTCTCGACATGTTCATGTACGACCTGGGGATCATAAAACGTCCGGGGAAACCCGCGGGACTGACTTGGAGTTTTTTCAGATTCACTGTCTTTTCCTCCTGTCCCCAGCCCCTCATCGGTCGAGGTATAATTGACAAACAGAAACTGCACACGTTGAAGGTGTACAACGTGATGATCTGCGATATGCACGAATCAGCACACTGTCGCCTCACGTCGGTGCCGTCCCTTCACTCATTCATTTTGTCACCATCGGTCTAAGCAGGGGACACTTACCTCCTTTCTTGTGGTGAGAACACGTAAGATCT
Source organism: Leontopithecus rosalia (assembly GCA_028533165.1). Lineage (NCBI taxonomy): Eukaryota > Metazoa > Chordata > Mammalia > Primates > Cebidae > Leontopithecus > Leontopithecus rosalia. Next base: position 43,372,038 of record CM052666.1, on the reverse strand, counting down.
CCTCTCCTGGCATGTTTTAATTAAACAGTGTGGTCTGATTAACTAGACACTGCGCTGCACTTTCAATCCCTAGAACTTACGAATGTTACAACTGAAGTTTTGTACCGTATCACCCCATTGCCTCAAAACACGACAGACCTGCCGTGTGGCCCAGCAGTCCCACCACTGGGTATAAACCCAGAGGAAATCGGCACATCCGAGGGGCGTCCGCACTCCCTTGTTGGCGCCAGCACTGTTCGCCGTAGCCGAGATGTACAGTCCCCGCGTGACCAGCGATGAATGGGAGAAGGGATGTGATGAGTGTACACAGTTCAGTGCCGTCAGCCAGGACAGGGAATGAGATCCTGGCGTCGGCAGCAACACGGAAAGGCGGGAAGTAAGCTGGGCACGCAGAGACAACACTGCATGAGCTCCCTCATACGGGGTCCGGAAAAGCTGAGCTTGGAGCAGGAGAGAGTAGGAGGAAGCTTCCCAGGAGCTGGGGTGTGCTGGGGGGGATGGAATTGGTTTCGCATGGACTCTCCTGGAGGGAAGCTTTGGTGCCAGGCTGCTGGCCAGAGTGGGGCAGGTGGTCGTGGCACAGGTCCCTCTTAAGCACGGGTCCTCTCCAGACCAACAAACAGACCACTCTTGGCTCAAGGGAACTGGATAGGCAACGGGAGACCTGACTCCTCCCTACAAAGAACCACGAGGAAGGATGTGAGGCTGAGCAATGGGAGGCAGGGCACAGGTGAATCTTCAGAGGCATCCTGCTAGCTGAGACGTGCAACCATCTCATGAGGGAGGGAGGTGCCCACCAGAGGGCACAGAGAAAGGAAGATGGAGAAAAGGGAGGAGGCTGAGCTGTGGGGGAGGGGCTCACAGTAGGAGGGGAAGACAGAGGAAGAAGCAGAGGCTGAGTTCTGGGGGAGGGAGATTGGGGAGGAGGACGGAGGAGGAGGAGGCTGAGCTGTTCGGGAGAGGGAGTCACAGCAGAGAGTAAGGGAGAGGAGGGTTTGCTGACTTCCTGGTGATTGGACAGGACCCCCGTGTCAAACCCCAAACCCAGGGGCTGCTTCTCTAGTAGAAACGGCCCCATCCAGGCTCGTTCTGTGCTGTGGGGCCACTCTGTGGCTTCTCGCCAACCCTGCAGGATGGCTTCAGTCCTGGCATATATGGGGTCCCTCTGCACTGGGCTTGGTCTATAGTTGGCAGGCAGCCGGGGCCCAGCCACACCCCATCGCCTGGGCAGCAGGTGCAGGTCTGAGGCCTCTGGGCCCGCCATGCCCCTAGGCCTTGGGAGGTGGCTGTGAGAACACCCCCCTCACTTAAACTGCACCCAGGATGCCAGCCCACCAGCTGTGAAAGCCCCCGGGAGGAGGGCTCGTGGTAGGGAATCCTGGTGGAAGCTGGCAACTCCAGGGACATGGCGACATGTGCTTTCCTCAGGAAACTGTCTCTGTTCCCCTCCACCTGTACCCCTTTGAACAGACAGCAGCTCCATGAGGGTTCCCTGCAGTGGATTCCAGCCAGGAAAAGACAAGGTCCATGGCCAGCCATGGCATCCTGTGGCCTCCTGTAAAGGACACCCCGGGCACAGTGCCTCCTGACAGCAGGGGTCCCATGAAGCGGTGTTGGAGGCAGAGAATCCATCTCAGGGCTGACCGTGGTGTCTGGAGACGCGTCAGGGAGGCAGCAGTGAGGAAGGAAGGCCAGGAGGGCCAGCAGCTCCTGGCGGCTGTGGGGGCGTCACTTCTCCCAGGAGGACCTGCAGGGGGCTGGCCCACATGGATATTCTTTCTGCACTCTCCACTGCCCTGTCCCGGAGAGGGTGGGGTGTGTGAGTACACATGCCATGCAGACACACACACAGGCATGCACACACACTGGGGCAGCTGGGGCAGCTCAGGGCCAAGCTCCTGGGGTGAGGCGGTGGGCTCGCCTGCCAGCCTTTCCCTCCTCCCTGGTGCTGTGGTCTGAATGCCTGTCCCTGAGATCCACACGCTGAAATGCTCACCAGCAAGGTGACAGGAGAAGGCGCAGCTTCTGGAGGTGAGTGAACATGGGATAAGGCTGCAGGATGGCACGACCGTTGCCCTGAGACCCCTCACCCTCTTTCTGAGTGAGGACACATGAGACTCTGGCCGTTGCCAGGAAGAGCCTGGGGTGCCCTGTGAGGACACAGAGGCTGGGCACACGATCAGGGACGGGGCGAAGCCTGGAGGCACAGAGCAGGTTCCCAGCACCCCTGTCTTCTTCACCCTTCCTCCTGCCACAGCCTGAGCTGTCCTGGGCCCAGCTCCAGACCCTGCCCAGCTGGCCCCTTCTTTGGCTCCCTGGTGCTGGCAGACAGGACCCTGTTGGCAGCACACCTCAGGCCAGGTGCCCCCAGGTGCGGGTGCAGGGCCCTGCCTCACATGCCGCCCTGGATCCCTCCTCCCTCCATGTGGGAGAGCCTCGGCTCCTCCCTCATCCCCACCCAGCTTGAGTGCCTCTGGACCTGGGTGCTCCTTGGAAAGGCACAGGGCTCTCAATGGTGGCCCTCTCTGGCTGCTCCTCCCAGGTGGGGCCTGCCCAGTGCCCGGTCCACACTGCTTTGTGGACAGGGCCAGCCCCTCTGGTATGAAGCAGGGTGCTGTCAGCAGCCCTCCCCAGGGCTGATCCCTCCACCCAGGCAGGCTGTGTTCTCATAGGAACCCCCGTGCTCCCACATAAGGATGCCTCTCAGACCCAGCTGAGGGCTCCAGGAGGGCCCCGGGTGCCAGCCGCCTGTCACAGGCCTGGGCCTGGCCACGCATGGTGCCCCAGGCTCCTGCTCTCCTCCCTTCACTGCCGGCCCAAGGGAGGGTGCAGGTCCTCCTACAGAGTCAGGGTGGTCCAGGGTCCCCTCATGGGGCAGGACCAGGGCTGCCTCAGGATCCATCCTGGGCTCCCCTTGGGGTGGTCCCTTGTCCTGCTCAGAGCCATCCTGGGTCCCCCAGGCTCCTTCCTGCCCCATACTTCAGGATGCTGGTTTGAGGAGGAGCCAGGCCAGTTGTGGCCCCCAGTCTCCATCACTGCTGAGGACACATGGCCCCCCATCCCTGGCTGTGGCCCCCGGCCCCCATCACTGCTGGGGACACATGGCCCCCCGTCCCTGGCTGTGGCCCCCGGCCCCCATCACTGCTGGGGACACATGGCCCCCCGTCCCTGGCTGTGGCCCCCGGCCTCCATCACTGCTGGGGACACATGGCCCCCCGTCCCTGGCTGTGGCCCCCACCTGCATCACTGCTGAGGACACAGGATCCCTTGTCCCTGGCTGTGGCCCTGAGCATCTGCCCTTTGCCTCCCGCATGGCCGAGGGTGAAACTGAATCCGGGACAAAGACACCCGGGCTATTTTGGAGCTGGGCTGGGCCGGCCTGGCCGGTGCAGGGGGTGGGGTGGGGGCGGGCCCAGCCTTCTCCAGCTGACAGCGTCTGCCTGTCCTTTCGTCCCCATCCAGTTTGAGGAGCGGCTGGAGTGTGGGCTGCTGGTGGGCAGCCTGCTGGTCCTGGGTCCTCGGAGGGAGGTGAGACCCGGCAGCCCCCGCCCCCCCGGCCTGTACCCCTGACTGTCCTGGTCCAAAGAGGCTACCCTCGGCCTGTGCGCTGCCCAGAGCCCCCATAGAGAGAGGTGAGGAGACAGAGCCTGACAGGGTGGGGGCCGTTCTGTGCCCTGGAAGGTGGCTTGGATGAAGGTCACGTCTGGGGAGTGGGGGAGCCTTCAGGGTCTGGCCGAGATGCAGCTCCCTGTGATGGGGCTGGGGTTCCAGCCCCTGCTTCCTCCGAGCCTGGAGCTGGGCCCTCACATGGGATGGGGCCGCCTGGCCAGCCTGGGGCTGCAGGGTGGACAGGGTGGTGTCCTGCACCCACCCAGCCTCCACCCAGGAGTTGACCCTCGCTCAGAGAGCGGCCAGGGGGTCCGGCTGGCCCTGCCCCCAGCGCTGCTGAGATAGATGCCCGCTGACAGCTGGGGCTATTTTGGGCCTGTTGCCTCAGCAAAGGGGACAGCCAGAGGGGCGCTGACACCTGACTCCAGGAAAGAATTTTCCCGGAGAGCTTGAAGCCTCCGGTGGGGTCTAAGGTGAGGCGCAGCCCTGGGGCGCTGCCCTTGGAAGTCCGTGCTAGAAGGGCGAGCGGGCAAGGGCTGCCCAGGTTGCCTGTCGGTGTGGGGGTGGGGAGCTGCCTCCCACTCTGAGCTCTTTCTGAGGATGGTCCCGGGGCCCCTGGAGGACAAGGGTGGCAAAGTTCCGCAACAGTCAGGGTGGAGGGCTGCTGAGGGGTGGGTGGCTGTGGTGGGGTCTGTAAATCAAGCATGGGCTGGTCCCACAGGGCTGGAGGGAGGCCTCCGAGGGGCCAAGGAGCCCAGCCGTTGTCCATGGTGGGGAAAAGGCTTTCCTGGGAGGCTGAGGGCTGAGGTCTCCCCGTCCTGGGGAAACTCGTAGGTTGTCCAGACTCAAAATGTGGCAGAGAAAGAAGACAGCCTCTGTGGATGTCCCAGTGCCCGATGAGTTTCCTGGGAGCCCCAGGGGTGGCCGTGGTGGCCTCCTTCCCGTTCAGCCTGATTCCTCATCTGTGACATGGGTTGTCAGGGAAGAGGGTAGCTCCCGAACTCTTGCATGGCGAGAGGTGTGTGACCCTCAGGCCTGCTGACTGGTAGGGATGCCTCCTGACCGGGCTGCCATGAGCCCCCCAGACCCTGCAGTTGGCCTCCTGGGCCTGCACCAGGTGACAATGCAGGCCCCGGGGCCATGGTGCCATCCCACGAGGACCTCAGTGTCTCTACCTGCTCTCCCCAGGCCAGGGTGAGCCTGTGTGCCCCGTCCCTCCAGCATGGGCAGTAACGGGAGCTCCCTGACTGTCCTGGTCCAAAGAGGCTGCCCACACATGCCGCCTCATCTGTTGTTCCACTGTGACCCTGGCAGGGCCAGGTGGGGCTCTGGATGTGGAAGAGGCTGGGGGACAGGACACCCTGTTCTGCTTCTGGGGAACCCACAGACCAGCTGGCTATATGATTTTTTTCTTTTTTGAGATGGAGTCTCGCTCTGTCACCCAGTCAGGAGTGCAGTGGCACAATCTCAGCTCACCAAAACCTCTGCCTCCCAGGTTCAAGCAGTTCTCCTGCCTCAGTCTCCCCAGTAGCTAGGACTACAGGCATGCACCACCACACCTGGCTCATCTTTTGTATTTTTAGTAGAGACGGGGTTTCACCATGTTAGCCAGGATGGTCTCAATCTCCTGACCTTGTGATCAGCCTGCACTACCTCAGCCTCCCAAAGTGCTGGGATTACAGCTGTGAGCCACCACACCCAGCCTTTTTTTTTTTTTTTTTTTTTTTTTTAAAGAGATGGGGCTTTGCTCTGTTGCCCAGGATGGAATACAGTGGCGTAATCATAGCTCACTGCAGCTTTGATCTCCTGGGCTCAAGCAATCCTCCCACCTCAGCCTCTTGAGTAGCTGGGACAGCAGGTACCTGCCACCACTTCCATTTAATTAATAAAACATTTTTTTTTTTTTTTTTTTTGGTAGAGATGGAGTCTCACATGTTGCCCAGGCTGGCCTGGAACTCCTGGGCTCAAGGGATCCTCCTGCCTCTGCCTCCTATACTGCTGGATTACAGGTGCTTGCCAGCACACCTGGCCTGACTGTATGACTTTGGAGAGTACTGGGGACAGTCCAGAGCTCGTGGGCCCTGGATAGCTGATGTCAGAGTAGCCCTTTGAGTCCTGGGAGGTGCCCATGGAGGCAAATCCCCAGAAAGGGCAAAACTCGGACCCCAGTGCCTGCCGTGGGCGGGCCCCTGCCCAGGTCCTCCCCAGCCCCGGAGCCCTGCTGTGGGTGGGGGGCTGGCCTGCAGCAGAGGTGCTGACTGCACAGTGAGTCAGCAGACTGGTACCCGCAGCCCAGCCCTGCTCCAGCTTCAGCAGCCCAAAGGGATTAAGGGGATTAACTACCTGAATCACAGGACTAGGAGGAGGGCCTGGGAACGGCGCCCTGGCTCAGCCCACAGTGGGCAGCCCAGGCCCAGAAGCTGGAGGCTCTGGCCCGAGGGAGGGTGCAGGCAAGGTGCCCTGGTGGGGCCGTCTCCACCATGGAGTGGTTGTGCCTGCCAGGGCTGGAGGGAGTCAGGGCGCCCCAGGCCAGACCACTGCCAGTGGGGCCCACTCCCACCCACTGTTCCTACAGAGGAGCTGCACAGGCAGGGCAGTGTCACCCACACCATCTACATGGGGGGACCTGTACTGGGGGTGGCTGGCCTGCTGGGTCTCCACCTGGGGTGGTCAAAGGCCAGCATCACCTGGGGCCTTTGGCACTCAGGTGCACCCTCAACCCTGCAGCACGTCCAGCTGGCCAGTGTGGCTGAGAACTGCGGGGTGACCAGGATGGGCGTAGCTGGCCCAGCCCAGCTGGTTTCAGCTTGGAGGTCTCTTGACCTTCCTGGGGGATGTCACTGACCTTGCCAGCTCCAGACTCTGGGGATACCCCAGCTATGCTCCCCAGCCAGATCCCTGCCTGTGCACTGCCCATGCATCCCCATCCAACCTGGGGCTCAGTGGAGGGACCTAGGAGCAAGCAGCTGATGGGTTTCTGGTCCTTCCCCCTCATAGATGGAGTGTGCCCCCCGGATGGGGGGGTGTGTGTGACCCTGCAGAAGAGGTGAGGCCCCTCAGCGGGCAGGCTGGCCCCTCAGTGCAGCCTGGAGGCGCTGCTGAAGGCGTTGCCTGGGTTGGGGGCAAGATGAGGGAGTAAGGGCGGTGCCCAGAGCAGAGGATGCAGCTCACCTAGAAAAGGCTCAGAGGGCAGCCTGCCAGGGTGGAGAACCCACGACCATGTTGTGCCATGGGGCAAGGGACCAGTGCCCACGGTGGGCCTCCTGCACCCAGGCCTGGCGGGGCTCAGCAAGCAACCCTTCTTGTTGCGGAGGGCACACAGGCCAGCTGAAGTTTTAGGCCTGGGGAGGCAGCAGTGTGTGGAGCAGGACAAAGGACTCCCACCCCTGCAGGTAGAGTGGCTCACCGGGTACTAGCAGGTCTGTGTGCCCCAGGGAGCTGCAGCAAAGCTTGTAGACTGGGAGGAACCGAAAATGGCTGCACTGGGTGGAAAATACCTGTCTGCTTGCTGGGGGCGCTTAGGTTCAGGACATGTGCTCCAGTGACTGCAGCTGGGACAGCGGGTGTCAGTGGGGAGAAGCTTTCAGCCGCTAGAAAAGCCATTTGCAGGTGAGGGTATCAAATCCCAAATGCCCAAAAAGGGGCAAATCTGTGCTCCTGGGTCACGGTACCAACCAGTGATGCTTCCTCAGGGCGCGGGGTAGGAAGGGTGTGTGGAGGTATTGAACTGGGTTCTCCTGGAGGCATGGTGGGGTGCATCCGGGCCTCATTCCCGCCTCCCCTAAGGCCATCCCCACCTCCTCGCAGGTCCCCGCCGCCACCCTCATGGATCAGCCCCAGTTCAGCGGGGCGCCCCGCTTTCTCACCCGGCCGAAGGCCTTTGTGGTGTCGGTGGGCAAGGATGCCACGCTCAGCTGCCAGATCGTGGGTAACCCCACGCCACAGGTGAGCTGGGAGAAGGATCAGCAGCCGGTGGCGGCGGGCGCGCGCTTCCGCCTGGCCCAGGATGGCGACCTGTACCGCCTCACTATACTGGACCTGGCGCTGGGCGACAGTGGGCAGTACGTGTGCCGCGCGCGCAATGCCATAGGGGAGGCCTTCGCGGCCGTGGGCCTGCAGGTGGACACAGAGGCCGCGTGCGCAGAGCAGGCGCCGCATTTCCTGCTGCGGCCCACGTCCATCCGCGTGCGCGAGGGCTCCGAGGCCACGTTCCGCTGCCGCGTGGGTGGCTCCCCGAAGCCGGCGGTGAGCTGGTCCAAGGACGGGCGGCGCCTGGGTGAGCCCGACGGCCCCCGCGTGCGCGTGGAGGAGCTCGGCGAGGCGAGTTCACTGCGCATTCGGGCTGCGCGGCCGCGCGATGGCGGCACTTACGAGGTCCGCGCGGAGAACCCGCTGGGCTCCGCCAGCGCCGCAGCTGCGCTCGTGGTGGACTCGGATGCCGCGGACACAGCCAGCCCGCCGGGGACCTCCACGGCCGCGCTCCTGGCGCACCTGCAGCGGCGGCGCGAAGCCATGCGTGCCGAGGGCGCCCCCGCCTCTCCGCCCTGCACCGGCACGCGCACCTGCACGGTGACCGAAGGCAAGCACGCGCGCCTCAGCTGCTACGTGACCGGCGAGCCCAAGCCCGAGACGGTGTGGAAGAAGGACGGCCAGCTGGTGACGGAGGGCCGGCGCCACGTGGTGTACGAGGACGCTCAGGAGAACTTCGTGCTCAAGATCCTCTTCTGCAAGCAGTCAGACCGCGGCCTCTACACCTGCACCGCGTCCAATCTCGTGGGGCAGACCTACAGCTCCGTGCTGGTCGTAGTGCGCGGTGAGCTCCCGGGTGCGGGCGCGCGGGCCCAGGACCCTCCGCAACCCCTGCACCTGCGTCCTTTCGCCCTTGCGGCCGCTGCCGTTTCCCGCTCGCGTCCGTCGGGTCGTGGAATCCAGAGTTGCAGGTGTCCGTTCCTGGTGCACAAATTGCGGGCGACGACCCTCGGCCTGTCCTGATGAGCCGCAACCCACTTTCTCCATCCAGTCCCCTACCCGCCCCGCCCCCCACCCCACCGGTCGCCCCCACACAGAGGGGAGAGGCGTGAGCGTGGCGGGGCCACAGGGAATCCCACCTCCTCAGTCCCGCCCTCTCCCTCGCGCTGTTCCCGCCCCAACCTCCACCACTCCGCCCTCTGTTCTACTCCTCCGCCCCTAACTTCCCGTCTCCTTCTAAGCGCCCTTCCCACCCCCAGCCCCTTGGCCTTCTGCGCGCTCCTCTCCCCACCCGACTCCTCTACCCTGCACCCTCCGCTTTCCAGATTCCCGCGCCTCTGCCCCGTCCCCTACTTCGCACACCCTCACCTCTGCAAGCTCCAGGCTCCTCCCCGCGCTGCGACCGCCCCCCCCGGCCGTCCCCCCTCCGGCACCCTCCGCCCCCCCGACCACCCCCCCCCCGACCCGCACCCTCCGGCCCCGCCCTCTCACCAGTCTCCGCTCCTCTCGGCAGAGCCCGCGGTTCCCTTCAAGAAGCGGCTGCAGGATCTGGAGGTGCGGGAGAAGGAGTCGGCCACGTTCCTGTGCGAGGTGCCCCAGCCGTCCACCGAGGCCGCGTGGTTCAAGGAGGAGACGCGGCTGTGGGCGAGCGCCAAGTACGGCATCGAGGAGGAGGGCACCGAGCGCCGTCTGACCGTGCGCAACGTCTCGGCCGACGACGACGCGGTGTACATCTGCGAGACGCCGGAGGGCAGCCGCACCGTGGCGGAGCTCGCTGTCCAAGGCAGGAGGGGGCGCAGGGGCGCCTTCGGGGAGGCGGGGGCAAGGAGGCGCCGAGGAGGGAGGAGAGCCAGGCCGGCTGGTTGGGCGGGCACGGGGTGGACGGGCCGGGTCCGGGGCTGACAAGGGGCGAGTTTGGACCAGGGGAGGCACGGGTGGGACTGGGGCGGGCAGAGCAGGTAAGGTGGGGGCGAGAGCAAGGTGGGGGCGAGGAGCAAGGTGGGGTGCAGAGGAACAAGGTGGGGGG
>CM052666.1:43346423-43361934 GCA_028533165.1 Leontopithecus rosalia | reverse complement strand
CTCTGCCAGGTGGGGAGCGTGCGGGTGTCCGTCCTCTGCCAGGTGGGGAGCGTGCGGGTATCCGTCGTCTGCCAGGTGGGGAGCGTGTGGGTGTCAGTCATCTGCCAGGTGGGGAGCGTGCGGGTGTCTGTCCTCTGCCAGGTGGAGAGCGTGCGGGTGTCCGTCCTCTGCCAGGTGGGGAGCGTGCGGGTGTCAGTCATCTGCCAGGTGGGGAGCGTGCGGGTGTCTGTCCTCTGCCAGGTGGAGAGCGTGCGGGTGTCCGTCCTCTGCCAGGTGGGGAGCATGCGGGTGTTCGTTGAATTGGTTTTTTTCTTTATTTTTCTGGATATTCTTTCTTAGCCACTGATGAACAGCATGTACATGTTCAGAAACAGGAAGGCAGAGCACAGGGGAAAAAAATGCAAGGACTTTAAACTGGACTTTCTGCAAAGCCAGGTGGGGTATGGGGGCAGGCGAGGGTAGGGCATGGTGCGTTTTGATGTTTTAGCTTATGATTTTTTGGTGCTATTCTGGTTTCTAATGCTGTTCTGTCTGGGTGTGTATTTGTAGCTCTTAATGGGCACAGATAGCATAAAGAGAAAAATGTTCCATCTGATTTCATTTATTCAAAGTTCGAAGACAGGAATGATAATGGTGGTCACTTTCTTTGGGGAGGCAGCTGGGAGCTGTGTGGGTGTGGGGTGTGGATTGTACAGGTGCACACAGCTGTCAGAACACAAAGAACTGTGCACCAGATCTGTGCATATCACTGTGTGTACATGTTATCCTAGTTAACAGGTAGTATAAGAGATTTTTGTTTTGAGAGATAGGACTTTGTTCTGTTGCCCAGGCTGGAGTGCAGTGGTGCAATCGTGGCTCACTGCAATGTCGACCTCCCAGGCTCAAGCAATCCTCTCACCTCAGGCACCCGAGGAGCTGGCTGCCAGCATACCACCCTGCTCAGTTAACTTTTTTATTTTTTGTAGAGACAGGGTCTGACTGTGTTGTCCTGCTCCCAGGCTTAAGTGATCCACCCACCTTGGCCTCCTGAAGTGCCAGGATTACAGGCATGAACCACTGTGCCTGGTCTCATAAGCAATTTTTCAATGTACAAGTTTCCCCCTGTGTCCAGGGAAACCTCAGGCAGGTACAGGGCCGCTCTGGCTTTAGTGCAAACCAGGGGAGAAGTGGCCGTGGGATGGTCTGTTTGGGTCATGGTTTTGTGGGAGAGAGGTTTCCACATATCCTGTGAACCCAAGAGAGTGTCTGTGTTTGCTATTTCTCCAGGCTTTCTGGGTTCTCAGGCAGAATTTTTGTGAGTGCTGAGGGCATGATGTGGGCATTTCACATGGTACCAGCAGATTTTCCTTTGAAAGGGGCACTCTGCCGGGGTGGTGGTTTTTCCTAAGGTGTTATGGAATGCTTGGACTCCAGAGTATCAGCTGCATGCTGCTGATGGGCCTTGGGAAATTCTTGCCCATGCTGATGCTTGAAGCTTCCAATATGCATTCTCTCTTGCTCAAACCCATGTCTGGCTGATGGTTGGTGAGGCCACTCTTTGTCGGCCACAGACAGGTCGTCATCAGGGGGCTCCAGCGTGAGCCCCCTGCATCTGAAACTTCAGATTTTGTGTTCTGGCATCTCTGACTCTGTGCGTCCTTCCTTGTTCATCCTCAGAGCCCAAGGCGGTGTTTGCAAAGGAGCAGCTGGTGCACAGGAAGCTGCAGGTGGAGGCGGGGGCCAGCGCCATGCTGCGCTGTGAGGTGGCCCAGGCTCAGACGGAGGTGACGTGGTACAAGGATGGGAAGAAGCTGAGATCCAGTTCAAAAGTGTGTGTGGAGGCCGCAGGCTGCACGCGGAGGCTGGTGATGCAGCAGGTGGGCCAGGCGGATGCCGGGGAGTACAGATGTGAGGCTGCGGGCCAGCAGCTCTCTTTCCATCTGGACGTAAAAGGTCAGTTGATTGGGCAGACATTTGAGCATCTCATGGGGGCAATGTTTCAGCATAGGCTGGGATGGTGCTTGGTGGCCTCCTGAGGGCCTGTGTCAGCTAGTTATCTGCTGCTAAGTAACAAACCACTCCAAACTTAGAGGCTGGAAGAATGATCTGTTTACCTCTCACCACTCTGCAGATTGAGAATTTGGGCAGGGCTCAGCAAGGGTGGTTCATTTGTGCTTCACATGATGTTGGCTGTGGCTGGGGGATCTGACTGGCCTCATTGGTGCATCTGACTGACGTCCAAGCTGGGATGGCTCCAGTGGATGGGGGATGGCTTGGATGATGGACCTCTCTCTTCTTGTGATGTTGGCTGGCCTCACTTCCACACCTGCAACCTCATTCTTTCCTCTGTGGTTGGTCTCTTTTTGGGGTTTTTTACCATGGTGACTGGATTCTTCCCCTAGGGAATGATAGAAAATATGAGTCTTGTTAGCTGTGTTCTCTGGACTCCCAGAATGTTAGTTTTCCCATGTCCTGTTACTCAAAGCTAAGCATAAGCCCAGCCTAGTCTGCAGGAACTAGGGTGTAGAGAAGTAGACCCTACTGTCAGTAGGGGAGTGGCATGTCCTGTTGTAGAACACTGTGCACCCAGGGTGTCTTGACTAATCATGATCTTTTTAACAGTCTATCACAAGGACATGGGCTCTGTTTAATTCTCTGCCATCCTGAGCACATTACCTTTTTCTTTCAAATACATGCCTCATGGTCATAGGGTGGCTTCCATAGCTTCAGCCATCACATTCAAGATGGGAAGATGTGGAAAGGGTGTGTATTAGTTTTTGTTTGTTTTCTGCTTGTTTATTTTTTTAAATTGCTGTGTAACAAATTATCACCAACTTAGTGGCTTAAAACAATGCTGACTGAGTAGCTCATAGTTCTGAAAGTCAGAGGTGCAGGCACGGTGTGGCTGGGTTCTCTGTTCAAGGTCTCAGAAGCTGAAGTCAGGTGCCTGCTAATTAGTTCTCTTGGTTCCTATTTCCAGCTTACCCAAGTTGTTGGCAGAATTCAGTTTCTTGCAATTGTGGGTCTGTGAGCCCATGGGTCTGAGGCAGCCATTAGCCAGGGAGCTGCTGTCAGATGTGGCCTTGTCCATCATCAGGCCGGTAATGGAGAATCTCCTTTGTGTGAAGTTACTCTCAGACTTCAGATCTCTTTTGCCAGGGAAGAGGCCTCTCCCATTTATGGCCTCACCTGATTAGGTCTGGCCTACCCAAGATCACCTCCCTTTCAAGGAACTTAAAGTCAGGCTTCCTTCTCAGCAGCACCTAGAGTTAGTGTTTGGGCACCCTTAGAATTCTGCCTCCCACATTGTGGATGTCTTTGGCTGTCTCTTCTGTTTGGGAAACAAAAGCTTTTCTTGAAGCCTGGGGTACATCAACCCCATGCCTCCCTTTGCTTGGTGGGGGCCTTGCAGCCATGCTCAGCTCCAGATAGCCCGGAGAACATGCCCTTGGCCCTCAGCCTTGTCAGGAGGATGTGGAGGAGGAGGAGGTGGGCTTGTGCAGGGACTGGCCCTGCAGTCCACACCCCACAGACTGGGTTTGATCCCCTTCTGAGGCAGGCCGGTGGCGGGATCGGCCGTGTGTGCGGTCAGACTGCCAGGTGTCTCGTTCCTGCCTGTCTGCTTAGTGACCTTGGGCGAGTTGTTGATACTGTGTCGTCCCCAGATTCGTGTCCACCTGGCAGCTCAGAATGGGCCTCACTTGGAAACAGGGTGTTTACAGATGTAATTAAGTGAGATGCCTCATGATGAGGCTGTGGACTGAGGTGGGCCCCGAGCCAGCGACTGTGTCAGACAGACCGGGACACAAACAGAGGAGGCGACCATGGGAGGCAGAAGCCAACACGGGGCTGAAGCAGTCACAAGCCCAGGGAGGCTGAGAGCCCCAGGAACTGGGAGAGGCAGGGTGGGCCCCCCCTTACAGCCTCCTGGGATCACAGCCCTGCAAACCTTGATCTCAAACTTTTGGCTTCCAGAACTTTCTGTCATCAGAGCAACCTAGTTTGTGGTGAGCTCTTCTGGCAGCCCCCAGAGACTCAGACTTTGTCCTCTCTGTGCCTCAGTGTCCTCGTCTGTAAAATGGGAGTCATGATCGTGGCGTCTTGGGACTGTACCTGTGTCGGGCACTGTGAATTATAGCTGCAGGGATTGAGTCTTGGGGGCCAAGTATGTCAGGGAAGGAGGGCGAGTCAGCTTGGTGGTGTAGACACTGGCCAGCCTTCATGGCACAGGGCCGTGGCATGGGGCAGGAGGGGATGGAGGCGTGCCAGGCTGCCAGCAGAGTGGGCACCAGGGTCTCTGGAAAGGTCTCGGTGGCAGCGGCTCATCCAGCCTGTTTCCCTGTCTGTAAAATGCGCACCCGCTCTGAGGGGAGGAGGAAGGATTGATGAGATGCTGCTCCGCAGGGGTGCGGTCATCAGTTCATCCCACCTGCCTGCTGTGCTTTTATCCCTGGGGTGACACGCGACTCGGGCCAGCTTGCACATCTGCGGGCTCTGTCACATACATGCGCGGGGGGAGAAGCAGACAATGTCTGCAGCGTGGGCCGGGGGTCCCGTGGCGCCGCGCAGAGGAATATGCTGACTCCCGGCAAGTGCCGCGGTCCGTGCCAGCTGCTGGAGCAGAACACCACAGCCTGGGTGGCCCCGAAACCACGGCAGTGCGAAGCCTGCTGCTCGCTGCTCTGGAGGCCTCGTGTCCTAGAGTGAGGCGTGGTGTCCAGTGAGGCAGCTTCCTGGTGCGGAGATGGTGCCTTCTCGCGGAGTCTTCACAGTGGAAGGGGTGAGGGAGCTTTTGGGGCCTCTTTTATGAGGCACTGATCTCATTCACGACCCAAGCGCCTCCTAAAGCCTCTCCTCCTAACACCATGACCGTGGGGATGAGGATTTCGGAGTGGGAATTTTGGGGGCCACAGACATTCCAGCCATAGCAGTGAGAATGTGGGAGCTGGGTTGTGCATCGCTCTCAGGGTGTTACCCCAAAAGCAAGGTTGGCAGTTCTCTGTATAAGTTAAGTGCTTGCTTTTTTTTTTGAGTTGGTTTCACTCTTGTTGCCCAGGCTGGAGTGCAGTGGTATGATCTAGGCTCACTGCAACCTCTGCCTCCCAGGTTCAAGCGATTCTCCTGTCTTAGCCTCCCGAAGTAGCTGGGATTACAGGCGCCTGCCACCTCGACCGGCTAGTTTTTTTGTATTTTTAGTTTAGACAGGGTTTCTCCATGTTGGCCAGGCTGTTCTTGAACTCCTGACCTCAGGTGATCCAACCACCTCAGCTTCCCAAAGTGCTGGGATTGCAGGTGTGAGCCACCGTGCCCGGCCCATAGGTGCTTTTGTTAAATTGACTTCTTAACTTGTATCATGCCCGCCTGCTGTTTTGGAATGTCGTGCCCCCTCCACAGTTCGTGCTGAAACTCAGTCCCTGGAGCAAGTGTTAAGAGGGGGCTTCGGGTGTGATTAGGCACCGAAGGCTCCACCTTCCCGAATGGATTAGTGCCTTTAGATTATAAAAGTTCAGCACTTCCATCGCGTCTGCCGGGTGAGACACAGCATTAAGGTGCTGTCTTCGAAGCAGAGAGCAGCATCACCAGGCAGCTGAACCTGTCGGCACCTTTTCTTTTGTTTGGCTTTTGAGACAGGGTCCTGCTCTGTCACCCAGACTGGAGTGCAGTGGTGTGATCACGGCTCACTGCAGCCTCAGCCTCTTGGGCTCAAGCGATCCTCCCACCTCAGCCTCCCGAGTAGCTGGAACTGCAGGCATGTGCCACCATATCTGGCTAATTTTCTCAATTTTTGGTTTGTAGAGATGGGGCCTTGCGATGTTGCCCAGGCTGATCAGCTGCTGGGCTCAAGCAGGGCTCCCGCCTCAGTCTCCCATGTGCTGGGTTTACAGGAATGAGCCGCTGCACCTCATCTGATTGATTTTTAAAAGCACATAATTCACATAACATAAAATTCACGAGGTATAATTTGGTGGTTTTTAGGTTGCACCCATACCACAGTCTAATTCCAGAACGTTCTCATAAACCCTAAACGAAACTCTAGGCTGGGCACAGTGGCTCATACCTGTAATCTCAGCACTTTGGGAGGCCGAGGCTGGTGGATCATGAGGTCAGGAGTTCAAGACCAGCCTGGCCAAGATGGTGAAACCCCGTCTCTACTAAAAATGCAAAAAAATTTAGCTGGGCACGGTGGCACACGCCTGTTGTCCCAGCTACTTGGGAGGCTGAGGCAGGAGAATCGCTTGAACCCAGGAGGTGGAGGTTGCAGGGAGCCAGTATCGTGCCACTGTACTCCAGCCTGGGCGACGGAGCGAGACAATGTCTCCAAAAAAAAAAAAAAGAAAAAAAACCCACAAAAAAAAAAAAAAAGAGAAACTCTATGTCCCTTTGCAGTCACTCCTCATTCCCCTTCCCCTCAGCACTCAGCAATCACTAACCTGCTTTCTGTCGTCCTGGATTTGCCTGCTCTGGACATTTCATTTAAGCAGAATCGGATAACACGTGGCCTTTCATGTCTGGCTTCTTTTCACTGGGCATGATGTTTTCAAGGCTCCTCATGTTGTAACATGTATCAGTACTTCCTTTTCATAGCTGAGTAATATTTCATTGTATGAACAGATCACATTTTATTTATGCATCAGTGGACAGGCATTTGAATAGCTCCTCCTCTGGCAACTGCACATAATGCCGCTATAAACATTTGTATGCAGGCTTTTGTGTGAATGTATGTTTTCAGTTCTCTTGAGTAGATACCTAAAGAGTAGGGGTGCGAGGTCATACGGTCATATCATTTACCTTAGTGAGGAACCGTCAGACTGTTTTCTAGAGTGGCTGCATATTTTACATTCTTTGATCAGCAGTGTATGAAGGTTCCAGTTTCTCTACATTCTCACCAACGCTTCTTGTTTTCCATTTATTTATTTACATCTTATTTATTTTTTTTTAGAGTCAGGGTCACACTCTATTGCTCAGGCTGGAGTGCAGCGGTGTGATCATGGTTCACTGCAGCCTTAAACTCCTGGGATCAAGCAATCCTCCCATCTCAGCCTCCTGAGAAGCTGGGACTACAGGTGTGCACCACCACACCCAGCTAACTTTTGTATTTTTAATAGAGATGGGGTTTTGCCATATTGGCCAGGCTGAATTTGAACGCCTGACCTCATGCAGACTGCCCACCTTGGCCTCCCAAAGTGCTGGGATCACAGGCATGAGCCACTGTGCCCAGCCATGATGCTAGACCTTTTTTAGGTAAACAGTTTGCAAATATTTTCTTCATTCATTTTTTTTATTATGTCTTTTGCTGCACAAAGCTTTTAATTTTGATAAAGTTTAGGCTGGACATAGTGATGTGTGCCTGTAATCCCAGCTACTTGGGAGGCTGAGGTGGGAGGATTGCTCGAGCCCAAGAGATCGAAGCTGCCGTGAGCTACGATTTGCACCACTTTACTTCGGTCTGGGCAATAGAGCGAGACCCTCTAAATTTTTTTGGTCAACTTTAATTTACCCTCTTTTGTTGCTTGTGTGTTAGGTGTCACTTCTAAGAAACCATTGCCTAATCCAAGGCCATGAGATGTACACCTCTGTTTTTCTCTCAGACTTTAATAGTTTTAGCTCTTACATTTAGGGCTTTGATCCATTTAAAGTTAGTTTCTGTATATGATGTGAGATAGTGGTCTACCTTCATCATCTGCGTGTGGAAATCCCATCGTTCCAGCACGTTTGTTAAAGACATTTTTCTCCATTGAATTTTCTTGGCTCCATTGTAGAAATCCACTTGACCAGAAATGTAAAGGGTTTACTTCTGGATTCTCGATTCTATTCAATTGATTTCTGTGTTTATCCTTATATCAAGACTGCAGTCTTGATTACTGTACTTTGTAGTAAGTTTTGAAATTGGGAAGTGTGAGTTTTCCAGCTTTGTTCTTTTCAAGATTGTTTTGGCTATTCAGGGTAAACTGCATTTCCGTATGAATTTTAGAATCTGCTTTTCAAATTTTGGAAAAAAGGTAGGTGGGATTTTGATAGGGTTTGCATTGAGTGCGTAGATCACTTTGGGGAGAATTGACATTTCTTCTAATCCATGAGTATGGAATACATTTCTATTTATCTGAGTCTTTTAAGATTTCTTTCAATGGTGTTTCCTAATTGTCAACATATAAGCCTTGCAGTTCTTTTGCACATTTATTGCTAAGTAGTTAATATTTTGGATGCTACTGTCCATGGAACTTTTTTTGTAATTTCAGTGTTGGAGTGCCATTGCTAAGGTACAGAAATAGAACTCACTTCTGTATATTAGTCTTGTTTCCTGCAATCTTGCTGAACTTACTGATTAGCTCTAGTAGTTCTTTTGCGAATTGCTTAGGATTTTCTGTACACAAGATCATGCTATCTCTGAATAGAGAAAGTTTTACTTCCCAATTTGGGATGTTTCTTCTTCGTAAAGTGTAAGCATGGACAACTGTGACTGTCCCCTTTGTAAAGCGTGGACATCTACAGCTGTGACTGTCCTTCTTTTCAAAGTGTGGGCATCTACAGCTCTGACTGTCCCCCTTTGTAAAGTGTAGGCATCTATGGCTGTGACTGTCCTTCTTTTTAAAGTATGGGCATCTACAGCTGTGACTGTCCCCTTTGTAAAGCGTGGGCATCTACAGCTGTGACTGTCCCCCTTTTTAAAGTGTGGGCATCTACAGCTCTGACTGTTCCCCTTTGTAAAGCGTGGACATCCACGGCTGTGACTGTCCCCCTTTGTAAAGCGTGGACATCCACAGCTGTGACTGTCCCCCTTTGTAAAGCGTGGGCATCCACAGCTGTGACTGTCCCCCTTTGTAAAGCGTGGGCATCCACAGCTGTGACTGTCCCCCTTTGTAAAGTGTGGGCATCCACAGCTGTGACTGTCCCCCTTTGTAAAGTGTGGGCATCCACAGCCGTGACTGTCCCCTTTGTAAAGTGTGGGCTTCCACAGCTCTGACTGTTCCTGAGCAGTGCTTTTACTGCACCCCATAGTTTTGGTATGTTGTGTTTTCATTTTCATTCATCTTAAAGTATTTTGTAATTTTTCTTTTAATTTCTTCTTTTGAAGTGTGTTGCTTTATTTCTGCGTATTTGTGTATTTTCCAGTTTTCTTTCTGTTTTGTAGCTTCATTCCAACGTGGTCAGAGAAGATCCTTTCCTGACTTCAATTTTTAAAAGTGTATTGACACTCATTTTGTGACCTAATAGATAGCCTATTCTGGACAGTGTTCTATGCATCCTTGAGGAAAATGTGTATTCTTCTCTTGTTGATTGGAATATTCTCTGCAGCGTTCCCTGCGGGGGAGACGTTCCAGGACCCCTGTAGGAACATCATCCAAATCCATGGATGATCAAGTTCTTTGTATAGAATGCTGTAGTATTTGCATATAACGTACGCACATCCTTCCTTATATTTTAAATCATCTCTAGGTTACTCATGGTACCGAGTACAGTGTAAATGCTGTGTAAGTAATTATTATACCGTACCTCTAAGAATTTATATTACTTTTATTGTTGTGTTGTTCTTTTCTTTCCGGAATATTTTTGATCCTTGCTTGGCTGAATCTGCACGCGTGGAACCCGCGAATTGGAAGGGCTGAGCGTCTAGATCAGTCAGGTGTAGCGCGTTTGTAGCCTTCAAGACCTCTTGGTTTTAAGTGATCTTTTTCCTCGTCGTTCTGTTATTGAAAGTCTCCAATATTTTGCTTTTTTTAGTTCTGTTAGTTTTTGCTGTCTGTATATTGCTCTCTGGGTGCGGGGAGTGTGTTTATAATCATGGTATGTCACTGAGAGACTGGCCCTTCCGCAGGGTGCGCTTGTTAGCTGTTAGGGCTGTAGTGTTTGCAGACAGTGACCTACGCGTATCCTCTGGCGGTTTGGTTTCAGGGAGCGGGTCCCGCTCTCTCTTGGCTGCTGTGGGTATGGAGCATCTTTGGGCTTTCCACCTGTTTGAGTCTTTGGCTCTGAAGTGTATCTCTTATAGATAGCTGATAACGGTTTATTAATGAAGAATTATTTTTATAATGTAGCCGAAGTTCACGTCATTTTCAAGTGTACACCTCAGCGGCATTTAATGCGTTCTCAATGTTGTGCGGCCACCACCGTCTGGTTTCAAACTGTTCCATCAGAACGTTTTCACCAGAACACCCCGTAGTCTTGGGTTATCGCTTCCCATTCTTTCCTTCCGGCATCCTCCGGCCACCTGCTTTTTGTTCTTTGTCTCTGTAGGTTCTTTTTTCCGGATACTTCATGTCATGAAAATCATGCAATGTGTGTCCCTCGTATCTGGATTTGTTACTTTGTGCAGTCATTTCAAGGTTCATACAAGTGGTGCATAACGTGTCCCAGTGCTTCGGGACTGTTTATGGCTGAGTAATGTTCCACTGGGTGTGAACGTCACAGCCTGTCACAGATGCTGTTAACTTCCGTTGCTGTTCCTGTTGCTTTTGTTCATGTATGTTTAGTGACTTTTCTGAACGGATTCTGTGAAGTCTGTGTTCAGTGAACTTTTTGGCCAGCTGATGATTAGAACAGTGATTTTACTAGATGTCTCCAACATTAAGCGTCTCTGTCTTTGGGGCCTCTGTGTGGCAGTTGGCCCATGCGTTCAGCACAGCTAGGCAGACGACAGCTTTACTGTGCCTTCTCTTCTGGCCTCACATAACCTCGAGGCTAGCCAGCCGTTAGGCCATCTCAGGGATTGCCTGAGTGTGCACATGTGTGACCTCTGTGCCAGAAGTGTGTTATTAAGGCTTTCTGAAGCCTCCTGCGGACGTCATTTCTCCAGCATTTCCTTTTAGGCGAGAGACTTTTGGTTGGACTATTGTTCATTGCAACTGAACAGCAATTGTTTGGATGGATAATTTCTATGATTTGTCTTCAGCTTCACTAACTTTCCTCTGGTATTTGTATTCAACTATTGAGCCTATACAGTGAACTATTTCAGTTACTGTGTTCCTGCTGATGAACTTTCCGCTCAGTTCTTTATATCTTCTCCTTCTTTGCTGAGGCGTTTTAAGGTTCCCCACTTTCAAGGGTATCTGCTCGTACTTGTTGGAGCATTTTTGTATTAGCTGCTTGAGAATTGTCAGATAGTTCCGGTGCCGTTGCTGTCTTGGCGGTGGCATCTGTTGGTGGTCTTTTCGCGTGCATGCTACTTGAGAACTTCCTGGTTCTTCCTAGACCCAGTACTTTTAGATGGTGTCCTGGTATTTTGAAGACTATGTGATGGGACTTCAGGTCTTCTTTACATCCTAGGAGAATGTTGACTTACTTATTTTTTAACTGGAAATTAGCCTGGTTGTCGTCCTCGGGGTGATGTCTTCAAAGCCTTTGCAGTTTGATCTGTCCTGTGTGTGCACCTTCCGGGGCCATGTGTATGTGGGTGGTGGTCTGTCCCTGTTCAGTGCTCAAAGTCCCTGGAATGCTGCTTGGGACCCATCCACGTGTGCCTCTAGGGGGAGCCCTGGAGCTCCTGAACAGCTTTATGCCGTATTTTTTCAGTTTATCCCTTTCCCGGACCCTGTCCAGGACTTTCTGCTTTCCTGGGGCTTCCCTTTCAGTTCTACAGACAAAAAAACAGCTTTGCGTTTGCTGCCCTGATATTGCTTCTTATGGTTGCAGCTGCTTGTGCCTGAGCTCAGCGCCAGGAGAACAGAGAAAACAAATCAACAGTGCTTACCCTGCCCTCTCGAGATCAGAACCCCTTCCATTGAGAGGAGGGTTTCCTTTTTCTTTTTTCTTCTTTTTTTTTTTGAGACAGAGTCTCACTCTGTCACCAGGCTGGAGTGCAGTGGCACAACCTTGGCTCACTGCAACCTCCACCTCCCCGGTTCAGGTGATTCTCCCATCTCAGCCTCCTGAGTAGCTGGGATTACAGGTGTGCACTGCCACCGTGCCTGGCTAACTTTTGTATTTTTAGTAGAGACGGGGTTTCACCATGTTGGCCAGGCTGGTCTTGAACCTCTGACCTCAAATGATCCACCGTCTTCGGTCTTCCAAAGTACTGGGATTACAGGCCTGAACCGACTGGCCAGAGTTCCAGGCATTCAGTTCTTCACACCTGCATGGTGTGGGGTGTGAGAGAAAGAGGAAACGGTGTATCTCCTGTCCTCCAGAGCATGCGTGTGTGAGTGTTTTGGGTGCACAGGTCATGGGCTGGAAGGTTCTGGACTTTGACTGCTGTTCCTCTGCCTCCCCCGCCCACCTGCTGCTCTCCTTCCTGAGTGTTCAGATGGCAGCTTGTTGGTCTCACGGGTGAGATGGGGGTGGACACCTCCAGGAGTGGAGCCATAGTAGGGGCTTTTGAAAAATGCAGGTTTATTATAAATATGCAAATGAATCCAGACCTTGGCATTTCTGTGTGAGACAGGTCTAAGCATCTGCAAGGGTATTTGTAACTCATTGTAAACCACCAGGTAGGTAGCTGAGGGCCTCATGGAGTGGGCTTGGCCGTGCTGAGGGGCCACTGAGACTGCTGTGAGCTTCCTCCCAAGTGCAGCTGTAGGTGGGAAGGCACCTGTGCACTCACAAATGCATGCATGTACACAGTGCACTCACACATGCACTCACACACACATGCATGTACATAGTGCATTCACACATGCACTCACACACACGCATGCATGTACACAGTGCACTCACACATGCACTCACACACACATGCATGTACATAGTGCATTCACACATGCACTCACACACATGCATGCATGTACACAGTGCACTCACACATGCACTCACACACACATGCATGTACATAGTGCATTCACACATGCACTCACACACATGCATGCATGTATACAGTGCACTCACACATGCTCACACATACACTCACACACGTATGTACATAGGGCACTCACACCCATGTATGTACATAGTGCACTCACACCTTTTCACACATGCACTCACACACATGCATGTACATAGTGCATTCACACATTCACATGCACTCACACACATTCATGCATGTACACAGTGCACTCACATGCACTCACACATGTACGTAGTGCATTCACACATGCTCACACATGCACACATGTATATAGTGCACTCACAATGCTCACACATGCACTTACATACATGTATATAGTGCATCACACATGCTCACACATGCATGCACACATGTATATAGTGTACTCACAATGCTCACACATGCACTCATACATGTATATGGTGCATTGACACATGCTCACACATGCACACACATGCTCACACGTGCACTCACATACATGTATATAGTGCATTGACATTCTCACACATGCATGCACACATGTATATAGTGCACTCACACATGCACTCATGTATAGTGCATTGACACATGCTCACACATGTACTCACACATGCATGTACACAGTGTATTCACACATGCACTCACATGCATGCATGTACACAGTGCACTCACATACACATGCACTCACACACCTACCCATACATCACATGCTCACAGTGCACTCATGTGCACATACACATTCTCACACACACCTACACACATACACTCACACATATGAACCTACATATGTAAACATGCACTCACATGCACCCACACACATTTGCACAACACACACATGCACTTGTACACCACCCACACACATGAACACACATAAACTGTTGCACACACTTGGACATACATGCACACATACCCCAATGACACATTTTTATATGCATACATACACTTACACACAAACACATAAGACATATATACACATACATATATAGACAAACATACACCTAAACAATACACATGATACCTACATACACACCTACATATATACACGCACAGACACCTCCCTTCTACATACACTCATATACACACCCACCCCCATATACTTACACCACATACATACATTCGAACACATGTACACTTGCATACATACATTTAAACACACATAGACAAACATGTATACACACATGTGCATACACACGCCTCATCTTTTCATACACACATACAAATACATCCATGATATACATACACATACATGAAAACACACACACACTTGCACGTACACATTACATGCACATATTAAAACACATTTCCATTCTCGAACACACCCACACGCAGTGTGATTGTGAGTGATTTTGTGATGTGTGTATCAGACAGTTTCCCTAAAGGTGCTTTGTGAGTCCTTCTGTAAAGCAAACTTCGCAAATGTCAGAGAGCTTGGGGAAGCCCTCCTTGGCGATCAGGCTGATTCGGGGCCGCGGCATAAGCGGCAGATGCAGTTGCCCAGCTGGCTGAGCACGCCACAGCTGTGACTGGGTGTGCGTCTGTGCTCGTGTTGGGGGGGCTCATGCTTGATGCCGGTCTGCCACGTGCCCCGGCTAGCACCGCTGCTGAAGACGTGTTGCTGACAGGCCGCTGTGTGGGTCCCGGCTAGATCCCTGCAGTGCTGCATCCATACCTGGGCCTCTGAGAACACCTGGCTGCAGATGTTCGGCTCTGGGGCTCCTCAGCCTGCTCAGGGAGGCGGTAGCACTTAGCTCGGTTTAAAAAGACAGCAGCTCTTTTAGTGATCATTTTGAAGACGTGTGGAGTTGAAGGTGCGTTTGAAAGCCGGCGTCCACTCGCGTGGGGCGTTCTGCATACCTGGGGAGTGGACTTTGGTCCTTGATTCCTGGGGATGAATCAGAAGCTTCACGGTTAGACTGAGAGGGCGGGTCTGCAGGGTACAGTCGTCCCCGGGGTGGAGGAGAGGGCGGGTCTGCAGAGGGACAGTCGTCCCCGGGGTGGAGGAGAGGGCGGGTCTGCAGAGGGACAGTCGTCCCCGGGGTGGAGGAGAGGGCGGGTCTGCAGAGGGACAGTCGTCCCCGGGGTGGAGGAGAGGGCGGGTCTGCAGAGGGACAGTGCTCCCAGGGATGGAGAGGAGGCCATGGGCTCAAGAGCTGTTGACGAGGTGGAGGACAGCGGGGCGGTGACCAGGCAGGTTCAGGGCGAGGAACAGAGGAGGTGGGAGGTGCACTGTGGGCTTGGGCGGCTGCATAGGCACAGGGCTGTCTGAGACGGGGCAGTAGGCCGGGACTAGGTGTGCAGGGAGAAATGGGTGAGGAGCCATTCTGTGCTGTGCAAGCTGGGGCTGGAGTGGCCACAAAGGCAGTGGCAAGGAGCTGCCACAAGGGAGTGCCCCAAGCCATCCCACACTGGGAAAGTTAGGACTCTACAGAGGAAAGTACTGAACCCCAGCACCATCGTCCAGGGCCAGGCGGGGCGGCTTTCTCTGTATTTAGCAACATGACTGATCTCAGTGTCTCCAGCAACAACCTAAATGCCTTTATTCACGGAGAGGAAAACATGCAAGTGGGTCAGGACAGAGAAAGAAAGTGCTGAGGCGCTGGGGATGCTGTATTAGCCTGTGCGGGACATCCAGGAGCCAGTGGCTCCCTGGGCTGGGCCTTGGTCCATGCTGAGCTGACCGGGGAGCTTTGGGATTTGCTGGCATGTCAACAGCAGGAGAGGATGGGTGTACGCTGGGGCACTGGGGGCTCAATGGCAGGAGAGGCTGGGTGTGCACTGGGGCACTGGGGGCTGAACGGC
>CM052666.1:43318447-43335837 GCA_028533165.1 Leontopithecus rosalia | reverse complement strand
TTTTATCTGGGTTTAACACTACAGTTTCGCAGCCACTCCCCCACTCCCTGACATTTTAAAGAGGTCATTCCTTTATCTTCTGGCATCCATATTTTCTTTGCAATATGAACTGTGAAATTTGTTGTGGGTATTTTAGGGGTCATGTACCTTGTCTCATCATGTTGCCTTTAAGATTTTCTTTTTGATTTTGCTTTGTGTTCGTTTTTTTGATGTACGTACGTGAGGTTTTCTTTGTCTTCACCCTGGTTGGACTGTAGAGTGTCTTGAGTCTGTGGGTTTATGTCTTTCATCAGTTGTTTTCTGTGACTGAATCCTGAAGCTTCGGTGCGTGTGAAGTGGGTTGGTCCCTGATTTGTGTCTCTGACTGTGCATCCCTCTTTGTCCACCCTCAGAGCCCCAGCAGGTGTTTGCCAAGGAGCAGTCAGTACATAATGAGGTGCAGGCCGAGGCGGGGGCCAGGGCTACGCTGAGCTGTGAGGTGGCCCAGGCCCAGACGGAGGTGACGTGGTACAAAGATGGGAAGAAGCTGAGCTCCAGCTCGAAAGTGGGCATGGAGGGCAAAGGCTGCACACGGTGGCTGGTGGTGCAGCAGGCGGGCAAAGCGGATGCTGGGGAGTACAGCTGCGAGGCCAGGGGCCAACGAGTCTCCTTCCGCCTGCATGTCACAGGTGGGTTTCTTGAGGCCTTTCTTGTGCTTTTAGGATAATTTTTAGGGACTTGGGGTACATATGGAGGTCCCACCCAGTGGCTTTTTTTCTCATAAAGCTTCCCCTGTAATAACAACTAGTAGGTATTAATTTTGTGCCAAAGGCCTAGATTTTGTGAAGTGCTTCTTGTCCTTCTGCTTGCTTAAACTTCAAAACTATTTGTTAGGAGGAACTCTGATTATTACCATTTTAAGATAACACATGAGGAAGTAACTCACCACAGGTCACAAAGCCAGAAAACTGCAGTCAGAATTTGGACCCAGTATTCTGGGATTACTGTTCTTTTTTGTTTTTGTAAACTATGCCTTCAGTATCGATGTTAGCAGGTCAGCTGGTCATAAGTACACATTCTGTTACTTTTTATTTCTCCTGTGAACACATATTTGTTCTCCCTTTAATTGTGAGAGCTGTTTTATCTGGGTTTAACACTACAGTTTCGCAGCCACTCCCCCACTCCCTGACATTTTAAGAGGTCATTCCATTATCTTCTGGCATCCATATTTTCTTTGCAATATGAACTGTGAAATTTGTTGTGGGTATTTTAGGGGTCGTGTACTTTGCCTCATCATGTTGCCTTTAAGATTTTCTTTTTGATTTTGCTTTGTGGTAGTTTTATTTGATGTATGTATGTAAGGTTTCCCTTGTCTTCACCCTGGTTGGACTGTAGAGCGTCTTGAGTCTGTGGGTTTATGTCTTTCATCAGTTGTTTTCCGTTACTGAATCCTATAGCTTCAGTGCGAGTGAAATAGGTTGGCCCCAGATTTGTGTCTCTGACTGTGCATCCCTCTTTGTCCACCCTCAGAGCCCAAGGTGGTGTTTGCCAAGGAGCAGTCAGCGCATAATGAGGTGCAGGCCAAGGCGGGGGCCAGCGCCATGCTGAGCTGTGAGGTGGCCCAGGCCCAGACGGAGGTGACGTGGTACAAGGATGGGAAGAAGCTGAGCTCCAGCTCGAAAGTGCGCATGGAGGCTGCGGGCTGCACACGGAGGCTGGTGGTGCAGAAGGCGGGCAAAGCAGATGCTGGGGAGTACAGCTGTGAAGCCGGGGACCAGCGAGTCTCCTTCTACTTGGATGTTTCAGGTCAGTGCTTTGGGGGTACTGAGTTTGCCTTCTGTGGAGGTGATGATGAGACTGGCTGATAGACTCTGGGGCTCTTTCCATTAGCCTTTACCTCTGTTGCTTCCTGTCCTCCCAATTTCTATTTCATAACTGGTGTGGTCAAGGGAGGCCAGAATGGACGGGTGTATGCAGAGGGAGAGGGGCTCTTGTTGTGTACCTGGAGTGGTGTTTCCATGCGATAATACTCAATCATACATTCCCATCATCTGCCTAGAACCTTGCTAGTCTTCCTTTGTGTCTCTATCAGCCAGGGCAGAGCCTGAGACTGGGGAAGGTTCCATCCCTCCCACCTCCCTTCCAGTGCTGCCTTCCTGACCTAGATGGTGGAGGTCACCCTGTGCACCCTTGTCTTCCCCAGAGCCCAAGGTGGTGTTTGCCAAGGAGCAGCCAGCATGCAGGGAGGTACAGGCCGAGGCGGGGGCCAGCGCCACGCTGAGCTGCGAGGTGGCCCAGGCCCAGACGGAGGTGACGTGGTACAAGGATGGGAAGAAGCTGAGCTCCAGCTCGAAAGTGCACGTGGAGGCCGCGGGCTGCACACGGAGTCTTGTGGTGCAGCAGGCGGGCCAGGCGGACGCCGGGGAGTACAGCTGTGAGGCCGGGGGCCAGAGGCTCTCCTTCCACCTGCATGTGGCAGGTCAGTGCTTTGGGGCGCTCAGGAGCCTCTTTGGAGATGGTGGTGGTTCTGGCTGGCAGCCCCAGCAGAGCTCTGCACGTTCCTTCAGCCTTCATGTCTCTGGCTTCCCATCCTCCCGCTGCCATTTCCATCCTCGAGGCTGGGCCAAGGGAGGGGTGTGCATGGGAGGGAGAGGGGCTGTTCCTGCAAGCCCGGTGGCATGTTCGCACTTGGTAATGCTCAGTCACATGTTCCTAGCACAGAGCTTTCCTGGTGCTCCTTGGCATCTGGGACTCTGGATGTTCCTGGTCTTGGGTTTGAGGTTGACCAGGCATCTCTCCTCAGACTCTGTAAATATCTTGTCAGTATATGTTCTGGCAGCTGCCATATGCCCTCACCCCACAGCACATACTAGTTCTGCTCAGTGAGAGACGTTTTAATTTTACTGAACCTGGATCAGGGGAGACTTTGGCTACACCATCATACTACTTAGACTTACCTCAAGAGTGAAGTTTGAATAATTTGACTTCAGGTTTCTGGGACACCCTTCCTTTTCATAGATATAGAAGCTCTTTGTTACCTATATGTAGCCAAATATCTGTGCGTATTTCGGTGTAATGTCTTTTTAAAGGGAACGGGGATCAGAGGATTGGGAGATACTTACCTGTGTTCCTGAGGAGTTTGTATTAAAGAAAATAGTGTTTTGCCTTTTTCTTCAGTTTGGCTGTTGCTCCCTGTCAGAGTCCCTTTCGAGATGTGTTTATAAATTTAGGAATGGCAGCGTGCAGGCAGCTCCTGCCACATCAACATGCTTTGCTAACAAGCCCCAGCCACTAACTAGTAAAGCAGTATTATTTCCCAGTACCATCCTGATGGTCAGTCTGTGTATGAGTCAGGCTTCTCTAGAGGAACAGGACTAATGGGATAGCTGTGTCTATGAAAGGGAATTATTAAGAAGTGCTGGCTCACACGATCACAGCACGATGCTCCATGGTAGGCCCTCTGCAAGCTGAGGAGCAAGGAAGCCAGTCCAAGTCCTAAAACCTCAGAAGTAGGGAAGCCAAGAGTGCAGCCTTCAGTGTGTGGCTGAAGTTCTGGGAGCCCCTGGCGAACCCCTGGCGTAGGTCCATGAGTCTAAAGGCTGAAGGACTTGGAGTCCGACGCTCGAGGGCTGGAAGCATCCTGCGTGGGCGAAAGACGGAGGCTGGAAGTCTCAGCCAGTCCAGTCCTTCCATGTTCCTCTGCCTGCTTTGATCCCGGCTGTGCTGGCAGCAGATTAGCAGGTGCGCACTCAGACTGAGGGTGGCTCTGCCTCTCCTGCCCACTGACTCAGACGTTCATCTCCTTTGGCAGCACCCCTCACAGACACACCCAGGAATAATACTTTGCATCCTCCAATCCAGTCAAGTTGACACTCAATATTGCCCATCGTAAGTCCACCCCTTGTCAACTGAACGCATACACAACTCCTGAGGTCATACGTAATCTTCAAATAAAGACAGTAATAAGGTCATAATTACAGCTGACATGATACAGCTATCCTTGGTACAAGCAGAAATGCACCAATCCCCAACCCAGATGCTGTTACATAAAGTTAACACTTAAATGCTGATATTAACTCAGTAAGTGTTACAGCACATGACAAAGGACACAAAATGAAGGTTTTTTAGTACAAGTCTATACACACACAAACATGTTTTAATAAAAGGAGGAAATAGTGACAATTCCAGTCCTCGGTTCTGCAGCTGGTCACGTGGTCGTAGCTGGTATTGAGGACTACGTTCTTCTACTCCCCATTCTGTATTCCTTCAGCAAGCACCTCAGCAGGTCACAGTTTTTGTCCTGGTGGAGTGACCCACATCTTCATTCCTGAAGGGTCTGGGCCACTGTAGTCCTGCCTGGATTGGGCTATTGTAGTTCACCTTTGACCTTCATCACAGGGCATGGTAATACTGAGAGACGCCCTAAGGGAGCTCCTGTGTTCCATGCGTACACCTCCTTACCTCCATTGTGGGGTAGGAGACTGATTTCATCTTGATAGTCCAGGTCAGTCACCCCAGCCAACAACGTAACTCCCTTCTTAGCCTGTTGACTTAAAGGTAGGAGGAGCCCAAAGTGGGCAGGTGGCAATCTTGACTTCCAGTTTAATGGGATCATTGCCATGTCCCCTGGTTTCGGTGTTCCTCCCTCTGGAGCTAAGACCTCTAGGCCAGCAGAACGTAGTGTCATGGGAACAGGAAGCAAAAACTTTGCTAGTGGGTCACTGGGGGTGATGGTGAGTGGTGCCACTTCTACCCCTTGGTTCCTGGACTTGTGGATCTGGCTATGGGAGAACCACTCTCCTGTATTGGACACTGATTCAGCACATACACAGCCTCTGGAGGACTTTGCCCCAGCCTTGGAAAGTAGTGTCACCTACTTGGCATTGGAATTGTGACTTCAAAAGGCCATTCCACTGTTCTGTCAATCCACCTGCCTCAGAATGATAGGACCGCAGTAAGACCAGTGCATTTCATGAGCATGAGCCACTGCCACACTTCTTTAGCCACAGAATGCCTTGGTCAGAGGCAGTGCTGTGTGGAATACCATGACGGCGGATAAGGCATTCTGTGGGTCCATGGATGGTAGACTTGGCTGAAGTGTTGTGTGCAGGATAGGCAAACCCATATCCAGAGTATCTGTTCTGGTGAGGACAAACAGTTGCCCTTTCTGTGATGGAAGAGCTCCGCCATCAAGTAGAGGGCTGATCACCCTGAGGAAAGGTGGCATATCCAGGGCTCAGTGTTGGTCTCCGCAGCTGGCAAATTGGGCACTCAGCAGTGGCTGTAGTCAGGGCAGACTTGGTGAGTGGAAGTCCGTGTTGCTGGGCCCATGAATAACCTCTACACCTGCCACCATGGCCACTTTGTTCATGGGCCCATTACATGATGACCGGGGTGGCTGGGGAAGGAGGCTGAGTGCCGTCCACAGAACGAGTCACCCTATCCACTTGATTCTTAAAATCCTCTGCGGAGCTCACCCTTTGGTGGGCATTCACGTGAGATGCACATATCTTCACAGTTTTTGATCACTCAGAGAGGTCCATCCACATAACCTCTTCCCCAGTTTTCCAATCATGCTTCTTCCAAGTCCCTGGCCATCCAGCCAGACCGTTGGCTCCAGCCCATGAATCACTGTATAATCGCACATCTGGCCGTTTCTTCTTCAAGCAAAGTGCACAGTAAGGTGCACTGAAGTTCTGCCCGTGGGGAAGCTTTCCCTTCACTGCTGTCCTTCAGGGATGTATGCCCTTCAAAAGGGCTGTAGTGCTGCAGCCGTCCACTTTCGGTTGGTGCCTGCATGTCGTGCAGATCCATCTGTGAACCAGGCCCTAGTTTTCTCTCCCTCTGTCAGCTGATTATAGGGAACTTCCCATGAGGCCGTTAGTGCAGGCTGGGGGAGAGAAGGCAGGGTGGCAGGAGTGGGGACCGTGGGCATTTGAGTCACTTCCTCTTATAACTTAATTGTGCCTTCAGGATCTGCTTGAGCCTGATCACAGATATGCCACTTCCATTTGATGCTGGAATGCTGCTGTGCACGCCCGACTTTATGGGTAGATGGGTCAGAAAACACCCAGTTTCTGATAGGCAGTTCAGGTCACGTGGTGACTTGATGACCCACAGTCAAATGTTCAGTTTCCACCAAAGCCCAGTAACAGGCCAAGAGCTGCCTCTCAAAAGGAGGGTAGTTATCTGCAGAAGGTGGCAGGGCCTTGCTCCAAAAGCCTAGAGGCCTCTGCTGTGATTCACCTATGGGGGCCTGCCAAAGGCTCCAGACAGCATCCCTATCTGCCACTGACACCTCAGGCACCATTGGATCTGCTGGGTCATATGGCCCAAGAGGCAGAGCAGCTCGCACAGCAGCCTGGACCTGGTGCAGAGCCTTCTTCTGTTTTGGACCCCACTGAAAACTGGTGGCTTTTTGGGTCACTTCATAAATGGTCCAGAGTAACACACCCAAATGAGGAATGTATTGCCTCCAAAATCCAAATAGGCCTTATGCCTCTTTCTGGTAGTAGGAGAGGCCAAGTGCAGCAATTTATCCTTTACCTTAGAAGGAATATCTCAACAGGCTCCACACCACTGGATCCCTGGAAATTGTACTGAGGTAGCAGGTTCCTGAATTGTGGTCAGATTTATTTCCCATCGTCTTGAATGCAAATGTCTTACCAGTAAGTCCAGTGTGTTTGCTGCTGTGTCTGTGCTCCCTTGGCTGGTACATAGGGAAGCCTGAGAAATACAAGTCATTTCCTGTTTGTTTGTTTTTTAAAGAGAGTATTGATGTACTCTCTTTTTTAAAGAGCGTATTGAATAGGGGTAGGCTGAAGTCATAGTGACCTCTGGGTGCTAACACCTAAGTTTGGTATTGTCTCAGCACCAGTGTTATGTGGATGTGTATAGATGGCAGAAATCTCACCGTATATTTTTGTTAAGTTATTTTTGGAGAATATCACAAAATATTTTAAGTAATAAATTTAAAAAGTTGTGACAATTTGGCTCATTCCTAGTAAACTGCATGAAAACTCATGTAAGAGGATACAGAAAACTTAAATAGTCCTGTAAGTTTTAAATAGATGGAGGTAGTAATTTTAAAAATCTTTAAAACCCAATAATATTCTAGTAAACTGTTTCAAATATTCTGGAAAGCAGTTATTCCATATTCATGGATGTTGTTCTAGAGAACAGAAAAAGGAGATTGACTCTGTATGCCATTTTATGTATGTATATATGTATTTTGAGGCAGGTCCTCACTCTGTTGCCCAGGCTGGATTGCAGTGGCATAATCTCAGCTCACTGCAGCCTCTGCCTCCTGAGTAGCTGGTATTACAGGCATGCACCACCACCAAAAAGTAGCACATGCACCAGCTATTTTTTGCATTTTTTTTCAGTAGAGACGGACTTTTGCCATGTTGCCTAGTCTAGTCTCAAACTTCTGGGCTGAAACTATCCACCCACCTCAGCCTCCTGCAGTGCTGGGATTATAGGTGTGAGCCGCTGTGCCCAGGGTGTCATTTTATATAGATAGGGTAACAGTAATACCAAAATCTGACAAAGGAAGTAGGAAGAATTAGATTGTAGACCAGTCTGTATGGATTTGTCATTATAGATATCAAGAACACAATTATAAGCAAAGTATTAGCAAATGGAATTCAGCAGTATCTCAAGAAGACAGTGCAGCTGTTGAAGACCCTGGTCCCAGAATGCAAGGCTGGTTTGGCTTTAGAAGCATTAGATCAGTATAACAAGCTTGGCAGATGGAATGAAAAATGATGTAATTGATAAATGCAGATAAAAGTATTTGATAAAATCTAGATGATACATTTAAGAAAATTTAGCATCAACTCATTTCATAAGATTCTTAACAAACTTTATAGAAGTGTTCTTCCTGAATTTGATAAATTAAGGCTGATTTGGCTTTAGAACTATGGCATATCCATGAGGGGAGCTGTGCAGGCGTCAGGACCGCAGTCCCTGCCCCGGAGGAGCTCGTGCACGGAGGGTCTGTCTCAGCTGCCCCGCCTGGGATAGTCCATGGCTCCATTCACAGTGGATGAAGAAACTGATTCTTGTGCTGGGGGTGGCAGGGCTTGTCCTGGCCACACGGCGGTGCAGAGCCTGAGGAAGGTTCTGTTCCTCCTGCTCCCTCGTCCAGGCCCTCCTACCCTAGGGTGGCCTTCCTGACCTGGGTGTATCTTTGATCTCATGTGTCCTTCCTTGTCCATCCCCAGAGCCCAAGGTGGTGTTTGCCAAGGAGCAGCCGGCACGCAGGGAAGTGCAGGCCGAGGCGGGGGCCAGCGCCACGCTGAGCTGCGAGGTGGCCCAGGCCCAGACGGAGGTGACGTGGTACAAGGACGGGAAGAAGCTGAGCACCAGCTCGAAAGTGCGCGTGGAGGCCGCAGGCTGTACACGGAGGCTGGTGTTGCAGCAGGCGTGCCAGGCAGATGCTGGGGCGTACAGCTGCGAGGTCGGGGGCCAGAGGCTGTCCTTCTGCCTGCAGGTGGCAGGTCAGTGCCTTGGGGACGCTGAGTGACCTTGTGTAGAAATGTGATGAGACCGGTGGATGACCCCACGGCCCGCAGTGCCCTTTCCATGAGACTCCACCTCTCCACTTCTCCATGCCCTCACCTACCAGTTTTATGCCCATGGCTGTGCCAGGCTTGGCTGGACGGGAGGGTGCGGGGAGGGCCAGGCCTGTGGTGCACCTGGAGTGGCATTCCCATGCACTGTAACCTCATCGCACTGAGCCCTGCCCCAAAACCCCCGTACTCTTTGGTGTCCAGGCCCTGGCGCTGTCTGGCCCTGTGGTCCGAGGTGGACCAGGCATCACCCCTGGGAATGTGGGGATGTCCTTTCAATCCAGTTGCTCCCACCTGCTTCCCTTCAGCACCACATGGGGCTTCTTACCCGTGAGAGATGTTTGAATTCATATGAATTATGTAGGAGGAAATTCTGGCCACGCAGTCCCAGCTGGGATTCTCTCCAGATTGAATTTTGGGGCATCAAAGTTTTTGGTGTCGAAGAAGCCTCTTTCCTTCTTTTTCTTGAATCTAGAAGCTTTAGAAGCTCACTGTGCACCCATATGTGGCAAAATCTCTGTCCGTGTTTTCTAG
Organism: Leontopithecus rosalia; assembly: GCA_028533165.1. Taxonomy (NCBI): domain Eukaryota; kingdom Metazoa; phylum Chordata; class Mammalia; order Primates; family Cebidae; genus Leontopithecus; species Leontopithecus rosalia. The sequence goes on along the minus strand of CM052666.1, from coordinate 43,326,751 downwards.
CAATGTCTGTGCAAAAAAATTGCAGCTAAGAGAGTTGGTGACTCTGTTCCTGGGGTACAACTGCAAGATTCCAAGTGCTCTTCTTGATGCAAATCTGGCTTTCCTTTTGCCTCCAGTTACAACCTTCTGAGTCAGAATTCGTTTTTGGAGTCTGATTTATGGATTTAGCAGTGGAAAGGAAGAAAGAGCTGAAGCTATCTCAGGACACCATTTCAGAGAGTCTGGGCTGGACGCAGGGACTCATGCCTGTTGTATTCCCAGTACTTTGGGAGGACAAGGCAGGAGGATTACTGGGGCCCAGGAGTTCCAGGCTGCAGTGAGCCGAGCTCATCACACCACTGCACTCCAGTGTGGGCAACAGTGAGACCCTACTTCTGGAAAAAAAAAAAAAAAAAAAAACAGGCTGAATATCAGAGAGAAAAACGTTGTGGTGTACTACATTTTTGCCCAAATGCCAACACGTGACATCTTGGCATTCTATCTGTATAAAATCATTAAAAAGCCCACTATGAATCCTTCTAAAATATTGTGTTAAGAGAGTATGATAAATTACTTAAAGGTAGTAAGTTTTCTAAGTTTTGGAGAATTACCAATTTCTTAGAGAAAACTATGAAAAAGTTACACAAGAAGAAACAGACAAGTCAGATCATCCTACAGGTTTTAATTAAGTGGAACCAGTGATAAAAAATACTTTTATGAAAGGTCTAAGGCCAGTGGATCTGCTGATAAATTATATAAAATATTCTCAAAGCGAATTGTTTCATGTTCTTAGAGATCCTTCCAGAGAACAGAATGAGAAGATAACACTCTTGAACCTGTTTTATGTGGATAGCATAACACAGATACCAGTTGTGACAGGAAGAGTATAAGGATCTGAAATTGCAGGCCAGTCCTTATGGATATCCAGGCCAATGCTTCAACAAAATATTTTCTTTTTGAGATGGAGACTCGCTCTGTCGCCAGGCTGGAGTGCAGTGGCATGATCTCAGCTCACCGCAACCTCCGCCTCCCGGGTTCAAGCGATTCTCCCGCCTCATCCTCCTGAGTAGCTGGGATTACAGGCATGCGCCACCACACCCAGCTAATTTTTGTATTTTTAGTAGAGATGGGGTTTCACCGTGTTGGCCAGAAGGGTCTCGATCTCTTGACCTCATGATCTTCCCGCCTCAGCCTCCGAAAGTGCTGGGTTTACAGGCGTGAGCAATATATTTTCAAAGTGGTCTGACCAGTATGTCAAAAGGAAAGTGTACTATGATAAAAGGCATAGTTTAGAAATGCAACATTGGTTCAACATTCAAGGCAGCACAAAATGTCATGTGTGACATTAACAGATTGAAAGAGAAAAACAATGAGATTATCTCAATAAATGCAGAAGGAAAGTTTGATAAAATTTAACATGACAAATTTTGAATAGCTGTTTGACAGCATTTAGCATCAGGACTGGCTCAGTGCCTCATGCCTGTAATCCCAGCACTTTGAGAGGCTGAGGCAGAAGGATCACTGGAGTTCAGGCATTTGAGACCAGCCTCCCATGCAGCAGGGACCACTGAAACCTGCCACCATCCTGCAGGCAGCCGTGGGAGTGTGACAGATGCTCCATGCAGAATGGATGGAGAAACTGTTCCTTGTGCTGGGAGGTGGTGGTGCACTTCCCCTTCTAGGCCTTCTTTCCCCAGTGCTGCCTTCCCGACCTAGATGGTGGAGGTCACCCTGTGCACCCCTGTCTTCCCCAGAGACCAAGGCGGTGTTTGCCAAGGAGCAGCCGGCACACAGGGAGGTGCAGGCCGAGGCAGGGGCCAGTGCCATGCTGAGCTGCGAGGTGGCCCAGGCCCAGACGGAGGTGACGTGGTACAAGGACGGGAAGAAGCTGAGCGCCAGCTCGAAAGTGCACGTGGAGGCCACGGGCTGCACACGGAGGCTGGTGGTGCAGCAGGCGGGCCAGGTGGATGCCGGGGAGTACAGCTGCGAGGCCGGGGGCCAGAGGCTCTCCTTCCGCCTGCACGTGGCAGGTCAGTGCTTTGGGGATACTGAGTTACCCTGTGTGGAGGTGATGATGACATTGGCTGGTAGACCCCAGTGCCCTTTCCATTGGAGTTCATCTCTGGAAGCGTCTCATAATTCTACCTGCCATTTTCCTACCCATGCTGGACCAGGGTTGGCTGGATGGGGTGAATGTGTACAAGAGACACCGTGAGCTGTGTTTCCAGGCAATAATGCTGTTTACAAATTCCCAGCCCCCGGTGAGAATCCACAGGTGCTCCTAGGTGTCCAGCCCTTTGGTCAGTGGAACTGGGGGAGCTGCTACAGGGGGCTGAAGCAGACCAGAAACCTCTCACCTGAGGCTGTCCGATAACTTGCACCCAGCCTCACCAGCCAGACCTGAGGGCTCTCCCTATGGAGATGGGTGAATTCCATTGAACCAGGCTAAGGGCAAATTTCAGCCACACAATAATTCCTGGAATTATCTCATGATTGAACTTTGGATTGTCCAAGTTTTAGGTGTTCAGGGACCCTCTTCTCAAATTTCTTATGGGCATAAAAGGTCTCTGCGCACCTGCATGTGGCAAAATCGATATCCTGTGCTTTTTTTGTTTTGTTTTTGAGACAGAGTGTGTCACCCAGGCTGGAGTACAGTGGGCGATGTCAGCTCACGGAAACCTCTGCCTCCCGGGTTCAAGCGATTCTCCTGCCTGACCCTCCTGGGATTACAGGCACGCGCCACCACACCTGGCTAATGTTTGTATTTTCAGTAGAGACGGGGTTTCACCATGTTGGCCAGGCTGGTCTCAAACTCCTGGCTTCAAGTGATCCGCCTGCCTCAGCCTCCCAAAGTGCTGGGATTGCAGGCATGAGCCGCTGTGCCCAGCTTCTTTTTATTATGCTGCCTGCAGAGTGAATACAGAGCCTGGGAATTGGTGGAACTGCGCTGCAGTGCACCACTGTGAGGTTTGATGTTCTCTTCTGAAAGCGTACGTTATTTTTATTTGCTCTTAAGTCAGTACATTCTGTGACTGGACTTCCCTTAGTTTAATTTCGTGTATTTAAAACTGAAGAGGAATAAACAGATCAAGCTACATCAGCACACATTTTAAAGATGAATTACCATACAGCAGCCACGGGCGGTCAAGCGGGGTGTGTTTCATACTGTTGTCTAATAATTCATGGCTGGTTGATGAAGAGGTCTGAGAGCCAGCTCTACGTTCCTTTTGTCAGACGGACATGGAATGCAGTCACACACGTGTTCACAGGTACCTGGTGTCACATCAGCAGCTAGAAGTTTGCGCCAGAAATCCCACCTTGTAGGTATTTGAAATGTTGTTATATGAGAACATGTCATTGTTATTGTTATTTTGAAATGGACCCAGGCTGGAGTGCAGTGTGTGATCTTGGCTCACTGCAACCTCTGCCTCCTGGGTAAGAACAATTCTCCTGCCACAGCCTCCGAGTAGCTGGGACTACAGGTGTAAACCACCATATCCGGCTATTTTTTTTTTTGCATTTTTCGTAGAGATGGGATTTCATGATGTTGGCCAGGCTGGTCTCAGGCTCCTGACCTCAGGTGATCTGCCCGCCTCAGCCTCCCAAAGTGGTGGGATTACAGGTGTGAGCCACCATGCCTGGCCCTATTATTTATGCAAGTAAATTTGAAAAGTTTTGGCAAAAACTTCTGAAAAAACTATAATCAAAAGTAGAAATAGATACGTTTAACAGTGCTATAACCTTTTGTAGAAATGCAACAAATAACCTTCTCATAGAATAATATCTACCCAGTGCTCTAAACTGTACCAGATATTCTGGAAAGAAATTATTCCATGTTCATAGATGACCCTCTATAGTATTGAAAAAGGATGTCAGTCCTCTATCTCATTTTATGTAGGTAAATATCATTAATACCAAATTCTGACAGGGTGAATATGAGGAATTAAAATTGGTGAATCTCTTATCAATATCAATGCTCATATCTTAAACTTAAATATTAGCACCCTGAATTCACCAGTTTATCAAGAGGATAACACACAATGATAAAAGTCACAGTCCAGGAATGCAAGGCTGGTTTAACATGAGAAACATCACAGTCCAGGAATGCAAGGCTGGTTTAACATGAGAAACATCAGAAAATCAGCACAAAATATGACATCAACAGAGTGAAAGAAAAACAAATGTGATTACCTCAATACGGAGTCTGAAAGTATTGATAAAATACGACGTCATCAATATGCAAAAAATATTTGGAAAAATGTAGCATCAATTCATGTCATGCAATTCTTAACAAACTCTAAATAGAAACATTTTTCCTTAATTTCACAAGTGATACCATAGAGAAAATAAGCTAATGTTACACAAACATGAAACCTTGAAAGTGTTGCCTTTGAGGTTGGAGACAGGACAAGGATGCCATCCTTCACCACTTCTTCCAACATTGTACAGTGCAGAGGGGAGAAGAAGGAAGTACATGGGTACATGGTGTGAAACTTGGAAAGTAAAACATGCGCCTCACAGATGATACGGTTATTAATTCAGGAAGTCCAAAAAAACCTAATTATTAGTAAGAGATTTGGGAATGGTAACCACATAAAAAAATCAATATCCAGAAAACACTTCTAGATCTGTGTACCAGAAACAAGCAGATGGAAAATAACGTTTTTTTTTGTTTGTTTGTTTGTTTGTTTTTGTTTTTTTTTGAGACAGAGTTTCGCTCTTGTTACCCAGGCTGGAGTGCAATGGCGCGATCTCTGCTCACCACAACCTCTGCCTCCCGGGCTCAGGCAATTCTCCTGACTCAGCCTCCCAAGTAGCTGGGACTATAGGCACGTGCCACCATGCCCAGCTAATTTTTTGTATCTTTAGTAGAGACGGGGTTTCACCATTTCGACCAGGATGGTCTCGATCTCTTGACCTCGTGATCCACCCGCCTCGGCCTCCCAAAGCGCTGGGATTACAGGCGTGAACCACTGCACCCAGCCCAAAAATAACGTTTTGAGAGCTTTCCAGTACCATCCTAAGCTGCCAGCCTAACAAAAGGTCTTTAGTTGGTTTGTGGGGAAAAATTATTAAACATTGTTGAGAGAGGGTAAAAAGCTGTGGAAGACGTGGAAGTGTGCATCCCAGTAACCGTAGGTCTGCTGGGTGGGAGAATACTGACAAGTACTTAGCAAAGGCCAAGCAGAGCCAAGCTGCCCTTGGAGAATGCAGCCTGAGGGTCTTTGCTCTACCAGACAGGAGGGCATCCTCTAAAGCGGAGGCGATTCAGACCCCTGGGCCCAAAGGCAGGAGGAGATGAACAGACCAGAATAACTGAATACTGAGCTCAAAACTGCTTTGATGGAACCAGATGCCTCCTCCCCCTCTTAGAGGAAAGGTGACCTTTTCACAAATGGTGCTAAGACGATTGTTTGCAAAAATAAAAATACTGAGTGTCTACCTCCCCAGGCAAGCAATCAACTCAGTGTGTGGGTTGAACAGCTCTTTGCAGATAATACAGACTGGTCTGTGACTTCTGGGTAGTGCAAGGTGTCCTGAGCACACGAATGTACTGGCCACACAGGATGAGGGATGCATTTGCCTGAAATAAAACTGATCACTTCATGTCGCCAGAAGCCCCTCATGCAGGAGTGAAAGTGCAAGGCGCAGAGGTGGAGAAGATGTTTGTAACATGCGTAGCATGTAATTATATGAAGTTCCTAAAACTGAATATGCAAAAGACAGCGCTATTGAAAATTGGGGTTGGGTGTGGTGGCTCATGCCTATAACCCAAGCGCTTTGGGAGGCCAAGGCGGGAGGATTGCTTGAGCCCTGGAATTTGAGACCAGTCTGGGCAACATAGTGAGACCCTGCCTCTAAAAAATAAAAATTAAAAGAGCTAGGCATGGTGGTGCATGCCTGTAGTCCCAGCTCCTCGGGAGGCCGGGGCGGGAGGATGTGTTGAGATTGAGGCTGCCGTGGGCTATGATCAGGCCAGCACACTCACGCATGGGTGACAGAGCAAGATCCTTTATCTAAAAAAAAAAAAAAAAATGGGCAAAACACTTTAACAGTGACACCACAGAAGAGCAAAGACTCCATCCCAAACCATCAGAAGGCACCCAGCTTGACAGTGCCCCCAGCAGGGCCGCAGGAAGCTCTGCAGAGGCCAGCGCTGACCCTCCTGAGAGTGGCAGGCGTGGGAGCCTCAGACTCTGGGGCCTGGCGGTGAGGACTCGCCCTGCACAGTCCCGTGGGGAGACCCTGGCACATCCATGAGGGGAGCTGTGCAGTCGTCAGGACCTCGCTCCCTGCCCTGGAGGGTCTGTCATTGCCGCCCTGCCTGGGATGACAGTCCATTGTCACATGCAGAATGGATGGAGAAACTGTTCCTTGTGCTGGGAGGCAGTGAGGCTTCTCCCGACCACACACTAGGGCAGAGCCTGAGCCTGGGGAAGGTTCTGTCCCTCCTGCCTCCCTTCCAGTGCTGCCTTCCTGACCTAGGTGGTGAAGGTCACCTGTACACCCCTGTCTTCCCCAGAGCCCAAGGTGGTGTTTGCCAAGGAGCAGCCAACATGCAGGGAGGTGCAGGCCGAGGCAGGGGCCAGCGCCACGCTGAGCTGCGAGGTGGCCCAGGCCCAGACGGAGGTGACGTGGTACAAGGACGGGAAGAAGCTGAGCGCCAGCTCAAAAGTACACGTGGAGGCCGTGGGCTGCACGCGGAGGCTGGTGGTGCAGCAGGCGGGCCAGGCAGACACCGGGGAGTACAGCTGTGAGGCCGGGGGCCAGAGGCTCTCCTTCCGCCTGCATGTGGCAGGTCAGTGCTTTGGGGACTCAGGAGCCTCTTTGGAGATGGTGGTGGTTCTGGCTGGCAGCCCCTGCAGAGCTCTGCACGTTCCTTCAGCGTTCACATCTCGGGCTTCCCATCCTCCTGCTGCCATTTCCATCCTCGAGGCTGGGCCGAGGGAGGGGTGTGCATGGGAGGGAGGGGGGCTGTTCCTGCAAGCCCAGCGGCGTGTTTGCACTTGGTAATGCTCAGTGACACCTGTGCAGCACCTTCCTTGGTGTCCGAGGAGTGTCGCTGCCCCTGGCGCTGGGGGTTGACGTGGATCGGGCGTCTGTCACACGCGCAGAGGTGGAAGTGCTGCTCTCACCCCACGGCGCGCAGGACTCTCTCCAGGGGGAGCTGCCTCAATTTCATGTAACCAAGATCACGGGAGTTTTGAGTCACCAAATTGTTGGAATTTTCCTGAAACTAAAATTTGGTTTATCATAGTTTTAGAGGAGGGGGACACTTCCCTTTTCCCATATGTCACAAATCGACATCCCTGATCTGCTGTGATGGTGTGACTCGTAAGGAGTGGCGCCCTGGCGGAGACGTGCATGTACAGCGCCTCTGTGGGCTTAGAATGTTGCTTCTAAGGCAGAGCATGTTTTCCTTTTGTCCTCAATTGGAACATTCGGTGTCAGGGTTCTTCTTGTAGCTTGATTTGGAAATGGAAGAGTGAGTAGAGCAGGTGACACCACCACACTTCGGTGAAGGCCAGTTCCCTTCGTAGCAGCCTCGGTGTTGCGTGTATTTATTTTATAGAATTTCCTAACAGTTGCTGTGTTTGAGCCTCTTGGTGCTTCAGAGAGAAGTCTGAGACCAAGCAAATTTATTTCCTTTCATTGAGACAGTCTGACTGTCCCGTAACCTTGGCTGTAGATCCTTTCATTGAGACAGTCTCACTGTCCGTTAACCCTGGCCATGGGTCCTTTCACTAAGACAGTCTGACTGTCCCATAACCCTGGCTATAGGTCCTTTCATTGAGACAATCTGACTGTCCCTTAACCCTGGCTTTAGGTCCTTTGACTAAGACAGTCTCACTGTCCCTTAACCCTGGCCATAGGTCCTTTCACTTAGACAGTCTGACTGTCCCATAACCCTGGCCATAGGTCCTTTCACTAAGACAGTCTTATGTCCCGTAACCTTGGCTGTAGGTCCTTTCATTGAGACAGTCTCCCTGTCCCATAACCCTGGCTGTAGGTCCTTTCATTAAGACAGTCTCACTGTCCCTTAACCCTGGCTGTAGGTCATTTCACTAAGACAATCTTATGTCCCGTAACCCTGGCTGTAGGTCCTTTCATTGAGACAGTCTCACTGTCCTGTAACCTTGGCTCTAGGTCCTTTTACTAAGACAGTCTGACTGTCCCATAACCCTGGCCGTAGGTCCTTTCACTAGGACAATCTTATGTCCCGTAACCTTGGCTGTAGGTCCTTTCACTAAGACAGTCTCACTGTCCCTTAACCCTGGCCGTATGTCCTTTCACTAAGACAGTCTGACTGTCCCATAACCCTGG
>CM052666.1:43303319-43317947 GCA_028533165.1 Leontopithecus rosalia | reverse complement strand
CCCCAGTCACCCGTCACCTCCTCCCCATGCCCATGCATCACCTCCTCCCCACGCCCACCCGTCACCTCCTCCCCACAGTCACCCGTCACCTCCTCCCCATGCCCACGCGTCACCCCCTCCCCACGCTCACCCCACCTCTCTCCTCCTCACGGTGGACCCTCACCCTGGCCGTGCACACCAGCCACCTGCACTCCCCCAGCCCCATCTGTGCTCTACTCCTGGTGCTCCTCCTGGTTGCCTTACTGCCTCCCTGGTGTTTACCCCACAGAAGATCTGTGATCTCATCTTGTAATGACTTGGCTCTCCCTAGAGAAGATCTGTGATCTCAGTCTTCCAATGATCTGGTTCTCCCCACATCCTGTCTCTGTCTGTGACCCGGTAGGGCTGGGAGGGCCCTCTCTTCTCTCTGTCTTCCTGTCCCTGAGTTGGGTCATGCACAGCAGGTGTGGGGAATCCCTACTGAAGGAACGAAGGAACCACACACAGAAAGACAGGGAGGGCCACAGCGCAGACATGGGCACAGGGCAGGAATGTGTACACCGCTCAGGCACAACCACCCGTGCATGTGGCCAGGGGCAGTCATTACCCTTCACAGTGAGCGTGGCGGAGGTCCTCTCCTCCCCACACATGCACGAGTACTCCCCAGCATCCGCCACAGCCAGGCCACGGATCTGCAGCTCACACACAGCCCCGTCCTGCCTCAGGCTGTGTCTGTCCCCGTCTCTGAGACTCTCACGCCCCTTCCTCCACTCCACGGGGGCCGCCTTGCTCAGCTCACACCGCAGCATGGCCGTGGCCCCTTCTGTGGCCTCTTGGTGTCTCAGTCTTCCTATGAAGTGGGCAGGCATGGCTGGGGAGGGACAGACAGACAGATGCAGAAGAAGTCAGACACTGGGGAGCACCGGGGGACAGGCCATGGCCAGACGAGGATAAGACAACTCCCACAGGACATGCTCCAGGGTGCCTGGAGGGCAGGAGTCTGGCTAGAGATGCTGGGTTCTCCTGGCTCCTTCCACTGCCCAGAAAGCGGGAAGGGATTCTGTGGTGTGCTGGGAAGAGCAGGGCACAGTCAGGGAGACTGGAATGGGACAGCAGACATGAAGAACTGGACACACGGTCTCACCCCTGACAGTGAGCACGGCGGAGGTCCTCTGCTCCCCACACACACATGAGTACTCCCCGGCGTCCACCACGGCCAGGCCACGGATCTGCAGCTCACACACGGCCCCGTCCTGCCTCAGGCAGTATCTGTCCCCATCTCTAAGGGTCTCGGACCCCTTTCTCCACTCCACAGGGGCCGCCTTGCTCAGCTCACACCGCAGCGTGGCCGTGGTCCCTTCCGTGGCCTCCTTGTTCCTCAGTTTCCCAATGAACTGAGCAGGCAGAGCTGCAGGGGGGTCAGACAGACACAGAGGGCACCGTCTTTGTTCCCATGTTGGAGGCGGCATCGCTGGGCCACATGGGCAGGGTGGACAGACATGCTTACCTGTCACTGTGAGGGTGGCAGAAGTCACCTGGTCCCCAAAGGAGCATGAGTACAGCCCACTGTCCTGCGGCCGCAGGTCCCGGACCACCAGCTCCAGCACGGCGCCCTCCTGGCGTACGCTATATTTGTCACCTGGCCTCAGGACCCTGTCTCCGCAGCGCCACTGCACGGGTGCGGCCACAGACGACAGCACGCAGCGCAGTGTGGCAGCACCACCCTCCAGCACCTCCAGGTCCTTGAGGGCCTCCCGGAAGCGCACCGGCCGGGCTGCGGACAGGCACAGGCTCAGCTCACCCTCCCTGCCCTGAAGTCCACGAGGGGTCCCAGTAGCGGGTGGAGGGCTGGGGACATTGGCTGCAGGATGCTGGCAGGCCCGCCTCCCCCTTCTCCTGTGGGGCCTTTGGCAAGGACCTCAGGACTTCTGGAAAGGGTCAGCTCTGAAGGTGAGGGGTAGAAAGGGTGAATCAAGTGGGAGAACAGACAGGCAGGTGTCAGGGACCTGTGCCCCCCAAATTCACAGGTGGAAGCCCTAGCCCAGACCTGAGCGTGGCTGTGAACGAGGGAAGTAAGGTCAAATGTCTTGGTGGGCCCTAAGCCACTGTGGCCGCACCTCCTAAAAAGGGAGATTAGGGCCGGGCGCGGTGGCTCATGCCTATAATCCCAGCACTTTGGGAGGCTGAGGTGGGCGGATCACCTGAAGTCAAGAGTTTGAGAACAGCCTGCCCAACATGGAGAAACTCCGTCTCTACTAAAAATACAAAAAATATTAGCTGGGCATGGTAGCACATGCATGTAATCCCAGCTACTCAGGAGGCTGAGGCAGGAGAATTGCCTGAACCCAGGAGGCGGAGGTTGCAGTGAACCAAGATGGTGCCACTGCACTCCAGGCTGGGCGACAGGGCGAAACTCCGATTCAAAAATAAGAAGGGAGATGCCCACACAGGCATGCAGAGGAATGGCCCTTCAGGAACGTGGAGGGTCTGCAGGGCGGCTCCTGCAGGGGCAGAGGCCAGGGCAGGAGCCAAGCAGGCTGGACCAGATGCCAGGAAATGCCAGGAAGCACATGGGGGCCGGGGGCGCCCCAAACAGGATGCATGGGAGCCTGGGTCCTCCCGCCTTGGGCTCCCTGTGGGTGCACACACCCTGCCCCGAAGCTGGTGCTGCCTGAGAAGAGAGCTGCAGGTGGCTGACCCGTGGCTGGGCTTCGGGCAGCTGGGGCTCACCATGCACCCTGACGATGGAGCTGCTGCAGGCACCCTCAGCCTCACACTTGTAGCGTCCACTGTCCTGCAGGGTGGCCCCAGTGATGAGCAGCTGGGCCCGCTGGCCCTCGTGGCTCAGCTGGCACCGTGCGGACGGCCGCAGGGTCTTCCCGTCCTTCGTCCAGTGCACGGGGATGTCGCGGGTGCTGGTCTCACATGCCAGGGTCAAGTCCTCACCCTCTGTGACTGTGGCATCTGCGAGCTCCCTGGAGAAGACGTGTGGCTTCTCTGGGGGGCAGAGAGAGATGCAGGAGCATGTGGGACGCTGTCACACTGCCGCTGGAGAGACCCTGGCTCTCGCTGCGAACCAGACAACACCCTGGCTCGGCACCCGCCAGCCACCCTCGCGCTGGGGCCACACAGCAGGCTGTGCAGAGAGCAGGGCAGGCTCTGCCCCATCACCCCATCGCCTCCTCACCACAGTGAGGGGGCTCCCGCCCTGCGGGGGATGCGGCCTGGCCCGGGCCATGCCGAGCACAGTTCTGCAAACCACACAGATAAATTCATCCCAAAAGAGCCCAGTTCAGCCTTCCGAGCTCCCCCGCCCCACAGAAAGCCAATGGGGCCTTCTCTGTGAGCCCAGGGACACCAGGCACTTGGCTGAGCTACGTCCACCTCTCCACCCGGCTGCAGCCCTGAGCGACGTGGGCAACACAGGCATGCGACCCACCAGTGACCCTCAGGGCAGCCGAGGCCCGCTGGTCACCCGCCTCAAAGTAGATGGTGCCGGAGTCCTTGAGCGCCAGCTGCCGCAGCGTCAGCACATGGTAGCCCTCGGGCTGGGCCTCGATCTCATTGAGTTCGTTCGTATGCAGGGGTGTCTTGTCCAGGAACCAGTGCACAGGCTCGTAGTTGGCAGGGGAGATCCGGCAACGGAAGGTGGCCGAGGAGCCCTCCTGCACATCCACGTCCTCCAGGTCCTCGATGATGTGCACCCGCCGGCCTGCAAAGGCACACACTGCTCAGGGGCCTCACACTGTCCAGGGCAGGCTTGGCCAGCGGGGCTCCCCAGGACAGAGCAAGGGACGGAACTCTGAAAACAGTAAGTGGGTCAGAGCTGATCGGTCCCAAGATGGTTGTTCGAGGGCCACTCGGAGCCCCGAGCCCACCTCTCTGCACCTTGGGAGTCCTTCTGCAAGGCTTGCTGGGCAAGTCCACAGCCTGCTGAGAACCAGGCCAGCACAGTCCTGCCCTCTTTCCAAGCTGTGCTCCCAGAAGCGGCCGCTCCCAAACCTGCCAATGCTGCCTGTGTCATCACAATTGTGCCATGAAATTAAGTCTTCTAGTAACAGATCACACAGGAGTGTGAAAAAATATGCCGGGCGCGGTGGCTCATGCCTGTAATCCCAGCACGTTGGGAGGCCGAGGCAGGCGGATCATGAGGTCAGGATATCGAGACCATCCTGGCCAACATGGTGAAACCCCATCTCTACTAAAAATACAAAAAAAATAGCCAGGGGTGGTGGCGCATGCCTGTAATCCCAGCTACTCAGGAGGCTGAGACAGGAGAATCGCTTGAACCCGGGAGGCGGAGGCTGCAGTGAGCCGAAGGCTCGCCACTGCACTCCAGCCTGGGTGACAGAGGAAGACTCTGTCTCAAAAAAAGAAAAAGCTACGGTTGTGTTGAAATTTAAATCAAATGATTGGAAGATGGAAAATGAGGCTTTTTGGCTGTTGAATTGGGAACAGTAAGAGACAACTATTTATGAATATCGAGACGGGCCCTGCATTCAGATTCCTTCTGTGTACACAGCGCCCCGCAGGCATGACTCCACAGAAGCCGACCCAGCCATGCGCACAGACAAAACCTCTCATCGGCGGACGGCACGCACGGAAACGGCTTGGCCTCCCTGACCAGGCTGGCCCACATCCTCATATGTTAAACCTTTTTTTTTAATTTAAGATGGAGTCTCACTCTGTTGCTCAGGCTGGAGTGCGGTGGCGCGATCTCAGTTCACTGCAGTCTCCACCTCCTGGGTTCACACAATTCTCCTGCCTCAGTCTCCCAAGTAGCTGGGACTACAGGTGTGCACCACCACACCCGGCTAATTTTTGTATTTTTAGTAGAGATGGGGTTTCACCATGTTGGCCAGGCTGGTCTTGAACTCCTGACCTTGTGATCCACTCACCTCGGCCTCTCAAAGTGCTGGGAGTCCAGGCCTGAGCCACGGCCCCCGGCCATGTTAAACTTTTGTTACCTCATGACTCTCACTGTTGATGGCTTTTTTCTTCTCGAGACAGACTCTCGCACTGCGGTACTGTCGCCCAGGCCGGAGTGCCGTGGGGCAATTTCGGCTCACCGCCACCGCTGCCTCCCGGGTTCACACACGTCTCCTGCCTCAGCCTCCCGAGGAGCTGGGATTACAGGGGCACACCACCACACTCGGCTAACTTTTTGTATTTTTAGTAGAGACGGGGTTCACTATGTTGGCCAGATGGTCTCAAACTCCCAGCCTCCCCAAGTGCTGGGATTACAGGCGTGAGCCACTGTGCCCAGCCACTTCTGATAGCATTTTAAAACACTAACTACGGGTACCAAGTTGAGATCACGGAGCTTTACTGTGCTAACAGAATGCTTTCACCAGAGTCACCAAATCCGCTGCAGAGGAAAAATCTGATGATTCCTGGTTTGTGTTACTCTGATGATCAAGGCTGGGTCTTCCATATACGGGACCCTGTGAACGCTCTGTGGTCAGACCCCAGTAGGGACCTCCTGCAAACTCAGATCTGGACACCAGCCCAGGACTCCAGAGCCAAGTGGAGGCTGTGGTGAGGGGGCTGGGCCTCGCCTGCCCTGATGCCAATGTGCCCCACGACCTTGCCCTGGCCATGGACCCACTAAAACTTCAGTTTTTTCTTATCTACAGAGTGGAGAGAAGGACAGTTCTCACTCTGCCTGCCACTCAATAGAGGCAAACAGTAAGATCAGAAAGCCACTTGCTAGGATCTAAGTGTCCCCTGGACACTCACGTTGCAACTTAACCCCAATGTGGCAACATAAAGAGGTAGGGCTTTTAAGAAGGGACTGGGTGAGTGGGCTCTGCCCCAGGAATGGATGAATCCATTCACAGATCAATGGCTTAACGGGTTAAAGCGCTGCCAGGGGAGGGTGGCTTTACAAGAAGAGAGAGGCCCGAGCTGGCACCCTCAGCCCCCTCCCCATGGGATGCCATGTGCCACCTCCTGGGGACTCTGCAGAGAGTCCCTGAAGCAAGAGGACCCTCACCAGATGTGGCCCTTGACCTTGGACTTGCCACTCTCCAGAGCTGTAAGAAACAAATTACTTTCCTCTATAAATGACCCAGTTTCAGGTATTCTGTTATAAGCAACAAGAGAAAGACTAAGTGCCAGTGTAACTCTCCATGACAACCCTATGACCGGCAGCTCTTCCCTGGGGGCACCTGAGGCTGCCTGGCATGGCTGAGTCAGGCTGTCCCTCTGGGACGAGGGTGACAGGCTGTATGTGCAGATACACGCAGAGCTCACGCATGGGGCCGGGCACCCGCGCATGTGGGAGAAACACATAGTGACCGAATAAACACACGCGGAAGTGAGGGCTGGCAGCTCGTTCACAGCCACGCTGGAGCCTCAGTGGCCACCCAGAGAGCACCCCACTACCCTCGGGATAGGAAACCGAAGCTGGGCCTGTCCACCGCCAAGTCTCCAGTACCATTCAAAGCCTGGGCCGCACGCACTCGGCTGCCTCACCTTGCACCAGGAGCCGGGCCTGGGTCCGGGCCTGGCTGATGTCGCAGGTGTAGGTGTCGCTGTCTGCCTTCTCCAGGGCACTGATGGTGAGCCGCAGGGTCAGGCCTTCCTGGCTGAGCTGGTGCTTCCCTGAGGCCCGCAGCTCCAAGGGGCCCTTGCGCCAGGTCACGGTGGCCGCGGGGCGCTCGGTCTTGCACGTGAACACAGCTGTGCCTTTCTCCTCCACCTGCAGATTGGCCAGCTCCTCTGTGAAGTGGTTTGCTTCTTCTGGGCAGGGAGATGGAAGCAGAATAGGTGGGGCATGAGGCCCGTGCAGACCCCACGCTGGCCCCGTTATCGTCCAGGCCCGGTTGCGGAAGCGCTGGGACCTGGGCAAGCCCTTCCAGCTGGGACAGAAGAGCTTGGGCTCCAGGGGTGGCCCGTGCCCCGCCAGGGGAGCGAGGCCGCTCCAGGACCACGCATGGGGCTCCTGCGGTGTTTACCTTCCACGCGGAGTCTGGCTGTGCTCCTGGAAGCCTCCACCTCACATGTGTACTCGCCCACGTCCTTGAGCGAGGCTCCACGGACAACCAGTAAGGCCATCGTGCCCTCGCAAACCACGTCATACTTCTGGCTCTTGCGGATGGCCTTCCCATCCTTCAGCCAGCGCACAGGGGTGCCCGCCCGCGACAGCTCACAGCGCAGCTCCACGTCCTCCCCTGGCGCCACCTGCTGGTCTTCCAGGGGCCTCGTGATGGCCACCGGCCTCTCTGAAGGGAGCAGGGACAGCTGCCCTTGAGGCCAGCAAGGGCCATGGTGCCAGCCACAGATAACTGCAGCCACAGCCCCAGGCACAGCCCCAGCCAAAACCTCCCACCTCCGCCAAGACCAGGACTGGGGCAAGGACAAGCGTTTGGGGACACTCGCTCTCTGGTGACTAAGACAACAGAACCTGCAACCCTCAGACTCCGGCGCCTCCGCCCTCAGGAGCCTCAGAGTCCTGGAATGCCAGTGTCCCCACTGGCACCAGCATGGGGCCGGAAGGCAGGAAGACCAACCACCACAGAATTCTATCTGTTGGCATCCTTCAGGCCGATGACTTGGTGTGGCCATGGGCAGCGTCCCAGGAGTGAGCCACACCCACTGAGTTGCACCAACCGGGTGCGTCAGGGGCATGAACTCAGGTGCTGGCGGTGACATCAGCGGAGCCCACGGCTGGGGCCTCGGACCGGTGCTGCCAGACTGGCCCCATGAGCCCCAGCTCTGCGGAGCTACCGAGCGCTCAGGGCACTTAGACCACGGATTGGACCCGAATCCAGGCCATCATCGGAGCTCAGAGTGTGGCCCCGCTGCAACCTCAGAACTGCCCCCAGCACCCAGCAAGTGCCCCAGGCCCCAAGGCTTCCAGGAGGGGAGCTGGGCCGCAGCGGGGGGAGGCAGGCCCCGAAAGCACCCCCAGCGGCTTCTGCAGCCAGGGAGCCCAGCTCCTGGACCCCTGGGGACAGGCCCAGGCTCCCCAACCCCCAGCCCGGGTGACAAGCCCCCATCCAGCAGGCCCCGCCCACCTTTGACAATGAGTGAGGCTTTGGAGGTGAGGCCCCGCACAGAGAAGACCACCTCCCCGGCGTCACTCGGCTCAGCCTCCTGGATCACCAGCATGTATTTTCGGCCCTGCCGTGTGGCCTGGAAGCGGCTAGAGCTGCCCACTGTCTTCCCGCTGACTGTCCACGTGGCCCGGTCGCTGGTGCTCTCATGAGACAGGACGCACTCGAAGCTGCAGCCCTCCCCCTCCAGCACCTCCGTTGTCTTCAGCCTCTTGGTGATGCCCACGTGCAGATCTGCGGGCCATGGGAGACTGTCAGGCCAGCCAAGAGGATGGCACTGCCCTGCGCCAGACCTAGGGAGGGCCAGACCCTGGGAGAAATCAGAGCTCACAGAGACCAGACCCCAGGAGGAGCCGGATTCCCCCAGTCTTTTAGAGGGACCAGACCCTGGGAGAGACCGGGCCCCGAGGGGGAGGGTGGGACACTGCCTCAGCCAATGAGCAGACGCCCCTCTGCAGGAGCTGGCCGCACCCTGGCATCTGCGTAACCAACAGCTCTGAGCCCCAGTCAGGGTGGCAGGGAGAGGAAGGACCCACGGTGGCCACAGGGAGGAGAGGAGGCGCTGGACCCTGGACAAGGGGCTGCCAGGCAGGCTGGACCCAGCTCCAGGACAAACTCACCAGCCTCCTGCCCCTTCCCCATCTTATTACAAGACTGTCAGGGACCAGTCAGCAGGCCTGTTAAACCACCTGTCACCCACACCTGGATGCCACTGGGACGGGGATGGGGATTCCCAGTAATGGAGCCAGGACAGTAGGCACACACGGGGGCCAGGTAGCTGCCCTGCAGTTGAGGGACCTGCCCCTGAGAAGTAGGCAGGCTCCAGGGCACACGTGCCCCCAAGGCTGCAAGACTGGGTTTGAGGATGGCTCTACCCTGCCAGCCCTGTGGCCTTGGGGCCTTGCTGGGGCCCTGTGAAAGACAGAGATGTGGCCTACTCAAGGCCCCTGCCTGGCATCTCGGCTTCTGCCTGGTCATCCCCATTGGTGCCCCCACACTGGCCTGGTGGCTTCCGTGCAGACACGGCCCCTGGTTCAGGGCAACATCCCTGGCTGTGCCCCTTGGAGCACACTGGGCAGGGAGAGCACAGCCTCCAACCCTGGCTCTGGGATCCATCACCCCCAGGTCCGCCTGCCTGCACCCGGGCCTCACAGGACCACGTCAAGCCATGGTTCCCTTAGGAGGTCCCCCTGGCCTCTCCAGCTCAGCAGAGCAGCCTTGCAATCTTGGAGAATGACGTGGGCCACCCAGGTAGTGGCCGGCCCCACACCCACGCTCAGCACGCCACCCCCTTCCCGGAGCTCCACCGTGCCCGCAGCCACACACCGTGCACGCTGACCCGGGCCCTGGTCTCCTCGGAGCCCACGTGGCAGGTGTACAGGCCAGTGTCCTCAGGGCTCAGGTCATGCACCACGAGCCCCCGAGTGCCCGCCGTGTGCAGGAAGTCATACTTGTCGCTGGGGCCCAGCTGCACACCGTCTTTGCGCCACACCACACGGGCCTCGGGGTCAGAGACCTCACACTCCAGGGCCAGGGTGCCGTGCTCCTCAGCAGACAGGTCGTCCAGCGCCTTCAGGAACACGACCGGCTTTGCTGCAGGAGAGGTGGGAGGGTGAGGGGAACCCAGCGCCGTCCCATCCCTAGTGGGGGCCCCCGCAGGCTCGCGGGACGGCTCACCTCGGACCTCCAGGCGGGCAGAGGTGGACACCTTGCGGGAGGAAGCGCGCACCATGCCCACGTCGGCTCTCCGGACGCTCTTCAGCACCAGGCTGTGGCGCCGGCCCTCGTGGGAGATCTCGTGGAAGCTGTCGTTGTACAGGGGTGTCCCATTGAGTGACCACTCGACCTCCTCGTCCTCGTGGGACAGCTCACAGGAGAAGCTGGCCCGGCCCTCCTCCATGGCCTCCACGTCCTGCAGCGGCTCTGTCACTGCCACGTCCCGTGCTGCAAGGACACAGCGGGCCTCAGCGCCCACATCACCAGGCAACTCCTCCCCAAACCCTCTCGGTGGCCCCGTGCCCCTCATGCCCCACCTTCCACAGTGACCTCAGTGCTGCTGTGGGCACTGCCCGCCTGGCACCGGTAAACACCCGCATCGGCAGGGACCAGCCGGAGAATGCGCAGCTCGGCCATCTGACCCTCCAGGCTCATCTTGAACTTCTCAGAGGGAGACAGGGGCGTGTCATCCTTGTACCACTGCACGGCCTTGGGGGGCGGCCGGAAGTCGCAGGACAGGACCACGGACTGCAGCTCACGGCCCATCTTGGGCTCCAATGGCCGTGTAAGGACTACAGGAATGTCTGCAGGGAGTAGGGACAGGCTGGACCACGGGGCCACAGGAATCAATCACCCTGTCCTGCCTGCCAAGCCCTGAGCCTACTTGCCTATGGCTCTGAACCGAGTCCTCCCCTGGCCCTGAGCCGCCGTGGGAAGTAGAAAATTTCCTTTTTAAAGTTTTCTTTCTTGTTAAATCATAAGTGTGCTAATAACTCTGTGAAGCCCTATCCTATGTAGCCGTTAGACATGCCATGCTTACAGGCACGTAGTACATTCTGTGTCCTTATACTTTAACCAAGATATCTGTGCTGGACGTGCTCACAGGCAGGTCCCAGCTCTCCACTGCTTCTACCTGTTTAGAAAGTTTTAAGCTGTTAGCCAATCGGGTTTACGTTTTGATGGTGAGGTCTGGCTCCAGCCAACGGAGATCAGACACAGCAGTAAGGACAACCCCAAATGCGTAGGGATAAATGTGTGTGTTTTCCTTTGTTCACTGTACTTTCGTGGCACGATAGCCAGTGAGGGTATTCTTCCCACAGTCCAGAAAATAAAAATTGCGTTTCTGAAAGATCCTTTTGTCTCAGTGCTGATTTTTCTTTTCGGTACCGAGCATCTATTTCTAACAGCTGCGCCCACTGTTCTGTGAACTATCTTCCCCCGGCCCTGAGCCGTGTCCCCCGTGGCCCTGGTCTGTGTCCTCCCTCGGCCCTGAGCAATATCCATTTGTGACCCTGAACTGTGCCCACTCACTGCCCTGAGCCATCTCCATGGCCCTGCCCTGTACCCGCCCACAGCCCCATCCAGGCCTCCCAGCAGCCCTGAACCTTGTCCTCTTGTGGCTCTGCCCCTTGTCCACCCGCCAGGCGAGAGTGCTCACCTGAGACCACCAGGCGGGCAGAGGAGCGGGACTTGCCAATGGTGAAGTGCACGGGCCCGGTCATGGTGGAGCAGGTCCGCCGCAACGTCAGCCGGTGCACCGTGCCCTCCTGCTCCAGGCCCACGTTTCCCCCATCCTGCAGCACCGTCTTCCCCAGGAGCCACTTAGGTGGCCGCACTGAGGGTATGGAGGTCTCACACTCAAACCAGGCAGGGGCGGGCTCCATCACCGTCACGTCCTGCAGACCCCGCACGATGGTGATGGACTGCTCTGTGGGGAGGAGCCAGCGCTGGCGGGTCCCACGGAAAGGACAGGCTGCCCCTCCAGCAGATTCCTTACTGGGAACAAGCCCCTGCCCGCCGCGTGCATGCTGGCATCCACCTGAGCTGCCTGGACCCAGCATCTCCAGGAGCGCAGGGCAAACCATGACCCCAGAAGACACCCCCACACGCAAAAGCAACCTGCAGAGCTGCCCCTCTGCCCGCACCTTCCACGAAGAACTGCGCGCTGGTCTTGACGTCACCGGCGTCGCAGGTGTAGGTGTCCTCGTCCTCTGGCTGGACGTCGCTGATGACCAGCTTGCGGTAGAGGCCGTCGCTGACCAACTCGTACCTGGGCCCGGGCTGCAGCTCCTGACTGCCCTTGAACCACCGCACCTGGGCGCTGGCCCGGGACACCTGACACTCCAGCACGCCACGGTGCTTCTCCATGGCGATCTTGTCCCGCAGCGGGCGCACGAGGGTCACTGGCAGCTCTGGGTGTGGTGGGGGTGGGGCTGCGTCAGAGACGGTGCTCGGGGCTCCCAGGCCCAGGCTCCGACAAGGCACTGGGGGTCCTGGACAGCCAAGGGCCTGAACCCCACTAGGCCCCAACAGCCCATGTCTGCCCACCAGGGTCCAGCAGGTGGTCAGGCCGAGTGTGCCCCTCAGAGCTGTGCTAGGACCTGCTGCACAGAGCTGACCAACAGCAAGGGGAGTGAATCCACCTCCGTGGCTGCCCTCCCTCCCACCGTGTATCCTACATTCCCATTTCCACCGCCCAGGTCCTGCCCAGAGAAGGGCAGGCCATGCCCATGTAGCGCCACCCACTCCAGTCCTCTCCCCAAGCCCCCATTTCGGCACCAGAACTGCATACCCTCGTCCAGCCCCAGGAACTCACGTCCCTCCTCACAAACCTCTAGCTTGCCCCACGCACCCGTCCCCACAGCTCCCATCTACAGAGCCTCCCACCCTGCCACCCCAGCACCACTGCCCCCAACATCCTCCTCCTCAGGGCCACCAGGTAGACCCGCAGCACCCCTCACCCTGGCAGGGCCTCAAGCCTGGCCTCTCCAGCACTCGCTGCAGCCCGAGGGAGAACTCATCAGGGCCCTGGTTTTAAGCTAGAATCCCCTCATGGCTGCTTCTCCGGCCCTTATCTTCCTGCCAAGGAGGTGACACCCCCTTCCCTCCTCGTGAGTCCCTGCTGTCCCGGTCCTGAGAGCCAGCCTGGGGCATCTGGGCCTGAGCTGAGCCAGCTGGCCACATACACACACCATCCAGGCCCCGCCCTCCCTGCAGCCCCCACCTCACCCTTCACTCGGAGCTGGGCTCGCGATTCTGCATTTCCGGCTACAAATTTGATCTCTCCTGCATCTTCTGCCAGGACCCTCCGGTAGATGAGCGTGTATGTCCTTCCTGGGGACAAGGGCTGCTCAGCATGGGTAGGGCAGAGGAGGACCCGGGCCAGGCCACGCCCACCGCAGCCGCCTGCCCTCACACCTTCCTGGCGGATGCGCACGTTCTCGCTGGGACGCAGTTTGCCGCCCTCCTGGAACCACTGGCCAGGCACTTCGTCGTGGGAGACCTCGCAGGAGAAGGTGGCACCATCCTTCTCCATCACTTCCACATCCTCCAGGGGCCTCACGATCTGGATGCTGCGGCCTGGGGTGGCAAGGGAGGCCCTGCCAGCCACTCCCAGACGCACAGAGCCGCTTCCAGCAGCCCCCACCCGGTGCGCCCCACCCAGTGCCCCAGCACGCTGAGGGTCATGAGGATGGAAGCAGAGTGGCCAAGCCCCTGGCTGGGGACCACGGAGGGCAGGAGGAGGTGCCTACACCTGCCACTCCCCACGTGCCCCATGCAGCCCTCACCTTGCACCTTCACGGAGGCGGAGCTCTGGGCGTCGTGGGCATCACACACATACACGCCCTGATCTGTGAACTCGCACCGGTAAATAGTGAGGCTCCTGCAGGCGCCCTGGGCCGCGATGCCCACTGTCTTGCCAGCCCGCAGCTCCACACCGTCCTGAGGAGCACAGAGGCCCAGTCAGGCACTCAGGTGGCTGAGTCTGGGGGTTCCACTAGGGACCACGCACGTGAGAGGAGGGGAGGAGGCAATGGAGTTGGGAGGCGGGGGCGGAGAGGCACCTTCAGCCAGCGCACATCCACATTAGGACGAGATAGCTCGCACTCCAGGGTAACCTTCTCCTTCTCGGTGGTCACCACGTCCTGCAGCGGACGGCTGAAGCTCACGGGCAGCTCTGGGGAGGCGGAAGCGGGAGGGGAGAGGAGAAAAAGGGCTTGGCGGAGGCTTCAGGGTGGGGGTGGGGGTGGGGACGGGGACAAGTGTGGGGCAGTGCATGAGCTGGACAGAATTATATGGGGCTGGCTCATCCAGGTCCTCATAGTCCCCACTGGCCTCCCCAGGGCCCCCTTGGGACAGGCGGGCATGCTCTGCACTGTGTCCTGCCGGCCCCCCACGCACCGGTGACCACGAGCTGTGCTGACGTGTGCACGCCTTCTGCCTTGAAGACCACAAGGCCGCTGTCCTCAGGCCGCAGCCCAGAGAGCGTGAGGGTGTGTGTGGGGCCCCGCACAGCCAGATGGCAGGTGGGCCCCTGCAGGAGCCGCAGACCGTCTCGAGTCCAGCTGCCCTCCACGTCCGCGTGCGACAGCTGCACCTCCATGGTAGCTGTGCCCTGCTCCTGAGCTTCCACTGCCTGCAGGCCCTGGACCAGCCGTACCTGACGCACTGTGGGGCACATATGGGGTGTGGGTCAGCCACTGCTCTGAGACTGTCACCTCAGACCCCTTGGGCACAGTCAGCTTCCTCGGCAGCTCAGGGAGGGTCCTGGCAGCTGCCCCATGCCCACCCCCAGGGCTCACCCCTCCTGCGGAAGGCCTACCCTCTCCCACTCTTAGTGCATGCCCACAGGGCCCGCCCCTCCCCTCAGTGCCCCTACTCCCTTCTCCCTCCTGCCCTCAGTGCCCAGCCTTGCTCCTGCCTCTTCCCCAGTGTCCCTATTCCTCCCTCCTCCCTTCAATATCCCTCCTTCCTCCTCCCTCCACCCTGCCTCCTCAGTACCTGCCTCCCTCCCCCTTCCTCCCCTCCCTCCTCCCCTCAGTACCCTGCCTCCCTCCTTCCCTCCCTCCTCCCCAGTCCCCGCCTCCCTCCT
>CM052666.1:43274715-43297471 GCA_028533165.1 Leontopithecus rosalia | reverse complement strand
AATCCGTGCACCGCACACCTGGTGATGAGATGAATTGAATCCGTGCGCCGCACACCTGGTGCTTTAGTGAATGGTCTAGCCACACCCTCGATGCTCTCTTCGGAACACAGTGTCTCATTTTGTACCATGTGGATAGGCTGAAACATTTCCAAAGCTTCAAATATCGGTTCCTTTTTCTTACTTACAGTTCCTCTTCAATTTATTTCCCTCCTCTTGCACTTTAAGCAGCAATGAAAACAGGCTGCACCTTCAACACTTTACTTAGAATTCTCCTCAGCTAAACATGCAAAATTTTGCTGTTTATCAGTCCTGCCTTCCACACACAACAACACAGTTTGGACACGTTCTTTGCCACTTAAGAACAAGGATGACCTTTCGTCTGCTTTCCAATAACCTGTTCTTTATTTCCATCTGAGGTCTGACCAGAAGCATCTTGAATGTCCATCTTTGCGTGGACAGGTTGTTGATAGCAATCTAGGTTTTTTTCCAACATGCGCTTCAGATATCCAGCCTCTACCCACTACCCAGTTCCAATGCAGCTTCCACATTCTTAGATAATTTTTACAGTGGCACCCAACTCCTGGTACCAATGTTCTGTTAGTTTTCTGACTAGAAGTCTGAGATAAAGTGTTGTTAGGTTGACTTCCTCTGGGGCTTCCCTGCTTGGCCTGTTGATACGGTCTTCCGTTTTTCATGCGGTCGCCCCTCAGTGTGTGTCTGTGTCCTAACACCCTCTTTTTATGAGGACACCAGTCATATTGGATTAGGGCGCGCCCTAATAACCTCATTTAATGTTAGTTATCACGTTAAAGGCCCTATCTTTAATACAGTCACATTCTGAGGTTCTAGAGGTTAGATTTGAACATATGAATTTGGGGGTACGCAATCAGATCATAACAGGGTAATCGGGATGGGCCTTGGTCCATTGTACCTTGTGAGCTCTCTCTCTGCCTGGAGTCAGGAGGGAAGAGAGGACGGCAGGTTGAAGAGTCAGAGTTGTGTAGAAGCCACATCTGGAGTCTGTTGGGGGTTTCGGTGATTGAGCCAAGGCGATGTGTATCCAGTAAGGTCAGGACAGGAGTACTGAGGTGGAGACAGCAGGGCCTTGTGTGGGCTGGGATGGTGGGCAGTGAGCCCAGGAATGCCCATTCATGAGCAGTGCCAGATGGACGCCCTGTTTGGGATGGGTATCTCCTATATGAGAATGGGAGGCAGGCGTCAGGGCAGGGAGGTGCCTCCTATGAGGCTGGAGGGGGTGGGGGTGGAGGGAGAGGCAGAGAGGGAGGGAGGGAGGAGAGAAGAGAGAGCTGCATGACATTATTGCATATGTGGGTTGCAAGTTGGAGGAGTCTTTCTTCCTAGTAATGAATGTGATATGTGTAGGACAAGCTGCCTTTTGAGAAGAGATTCAGGGTGGAGCCATCTCCCAGCTAGGCCGTACCTCAGAGGCAGAACGCAGGAAGACCTCACTCTCACGCAGTTTTTGGTCCTCCTTATCCCATGTCCTCGGGATCTCCTTCTGTTTCCCTCTTGGATGTTCAGGTGTGTCCCTCAGATCCTCCAGAGGGTTTGATGACTTCTGTCCATGTGACCCTTCCTAGCCCTGCCTGCCAGATTCACTCAAGATCTGAAGTCCATGGAGGCCTCAGAAGGGGCCACGGCTGTGCTGCAGTGTGAGCTGAGCAAGGTGTCCCCTGTGGAGTGGAAGAAGGGTCCTGAGACCCTCAGAGACGGGAACAGATACAGCCTGAAGCAGGATGGGACGAGGTGCGAGCTGCACATCCACAGCCTGGTTGTGGCTGATGCTGGGGAATACTCGTGCATGTGTGGACAAGAGAAGACCTCAGCCATGCTCACCGTCAGGGGTAAAGTCCACATGTCCAGAGCCACATTCTGGTGTCCCATTGTTCACTTCCTGTTGTCAATCTCTGCTCACTGCATGGTCTCCTCCAGACTGCCACACTCTACATCATGCCACGCTGTCCCTTCCGGCTTCCTGGGCTGCTGAAGGAACCAGAAGAAACATCTACGTCCAGATTCCCACCCCTGTGATACCGCGGGCCCTGTCCTATCGGATTGTGTCCGTCCTTCATTTTGTCATGTCCTGTCTGCCAGCGCTTTCAAGGAGTCTAACATTCTTGTTTTATGACCCTCTCTAGCCCTACATGACAGATTCATGATATCTCTGGGGCCTGAGGAGCCCATGAAGGGGCCATGACTATGGTGTTACCAGGCTGCACTGAGAGAATCGACAGCCTGTGCTTGGCATGCCCTACGTGTGGCCTGTGTTCAGTTTCTGTCTTCTCTGTGTCATCTGTGTCTTGTCTCTTTCATGTGCTCAGTGTAATTGTGTCCCTGTCTTTCTGATCCCTTCACCAGCCCTGCCTGCCAGGTTCACAGAGGGTCTGAGGAATGAAGAGGCCATGGAAGGGGCCACAGCCACACTGCAGTGTGAGCTGAGCAAGGCAGCCCCTGTGGAGTGGAGGAAAGACCTCAAGGCTCTCAGAGATGGGGACAGATACAGCCTGAGACAAGACGGGGCCATGTGTGAGCTGCAGATTCACAGCCTGACTATGGCAGATACTGGGGTGTACTCATGTGTGTGTGGGCAGGAGAGGACCTCAGCTACACTCACTGTCAGGGGTAAAGACCACATGGGCTTGTGGCTTGGTGTATACGCCTCTCTGTGTCACCGCCTTCTGCCTCTGAATATGGCACAGTTCCTGTGGCAACCCTGTGATGATCTGTTCTTTACCTGGGGCCCTCTAGATATCCCCACCCCCCACCCCCGTCTCATCAGGAGATGTCCTCCCGCTCATGCACATCCCTGTGTATTCTCCGTGCCTCCTGGGCCATTTGCCTTCTCACTGTTTGTTCATTGCTCATCTTGCTGTCGTCCTTTGGTGGTTTGTGTGGCTCCTTATTAGTGTCCATGCCCTGTCCAAAGAATCCTCCAGACAGTCTGAAGATGTCAGTGACTGTTTGGTCCTTCTCAGCCCTGCCTGCCAGATTCGTAGAGGATGTGAGAAGCCAGAAAGCCACAGAAGGGGCTACAGTCACCCTGCAATGTGAGCTGAGCAAGGCGGCCCCTGTGGAGTGGAGAAAGGGGCCCAACACCGTCACAGATGGGGACAGATACAGCCTGAGGCAGGATGGGACCAGGTGTGAGCTGCAGATTCGTGGCCTGGTCATAGCAGATGCCGGAGAATACTCATGCATATGTGGGCAGGAGAGGACCTCAGCCACACTCACTGTCAGGGGTAAAGACCACATGTGGCCACCTGAGTGACTTGTCTTCCCCCACCTAACCCACATGGTCTGTGCTCTCCTAGTGTCTCTGAATGTTGTTGACATCTTATTCAGTCACTCATCTGTGTGGTCCATCTCACAGATGCACACTGAGAACCCACTTGGATGGCCTAATCCAGGACCTGGACATACAGACCCCAGAGGTGAATAGTGCAGGGTCCCCAGGAGGCACCAGCAGACAGGTGCCAAGATCCAGGAGAGCTACGTGGGGCCCCTGCCATTTTACAAGGGCCTGTGGGTGTGCACCAGCTCTTGGGCCCCAGGCATGGACGTCAGGAAATGTATGTCCTTAGACAGACATAGCAATAGATTCAGGCCAGGTGCCTCTTCAATCTGGCGAGTATTCTCATCGATCTTTGTGGTCATTCCAAGCTTCTAAAGGAGTATTGTCTTCATCTGCTCAGGCTGACATAACAAAGCCCTGCAGACAGGGTGGCTCAAACAACAGAGATTTATTTTCTCAGAAGTATGGGGCTGAAATCGCAAGATCAAGGTGATCAAGGTGTCAGCCCCTGTTCTTGCAGACAGCTGTCTTCTCCTCGTGTCTTCACGTGGTTGCCCTCTGGGTGCATGTGTGGCTTAGCCTCTCTTTATAAGGGCACCAGTCATGCTGGATTTGGGCCCACCGTAACCTCATTTCACCTTTCAATGATCATCTTTAAACACAGTGACATTCTGAGGTGTACTGGGGGTTAGGACTTCAACATATGCATTTTTCTGAGGCACAATTCAGACCATAACACTCCACCCCCAGATTCTGAAAATTCTTGGCTGCCTCACATGCAAAATATGTTTACTTCTTCCTGACAGTCCCAGCTCTTAACCAATTTCAGCACCAGCTAGTCCAAATTGCCTCTAAATATCATCTGAGTCAACTGAGGGAGACTCATCCTGAGGCAAAATTTTTCTTCATTTGTGAAATCAAGACAAGTTATTTGCTTTGAAGTCACCATGGTGGGACAGGCATAGGATGGACATTCTTAATCAGGGAGAAACTGGAAAGGAAAAATGAGTCATGGGTCCCAAGCAAGGTGTAACCCAGCAGGACAAATATCATTAGGTTTTAACACTTTGGATTAATGCCCTGTCCTCTGGACCCAACCGGGTTGCAGTTCCACCCTCTCAGCCATGAGTGGAGGTGTCTGGCTCTCTAACTGAGGAGAAGACAGCCTTGCTCCCAGGCCTGTGCCCTCTAGCCCCTGGTCATACTGCCATTCCTGTCAACCTCTGAACCAGCTTTTGGGTCATTATTCCTTTTTCTTGCAGACTGTCATGCTTATATCCAGGTAGCTCTATTGGCCCATCCTGTAGATTCTTAGAAGTCTGACAGCCTTCCTTCATTTGTCCCATCTCTGTTCCAGTCAGTTCAAGCTAGCAGCCGTTCCTCTGGTCTAAAGATCTCAGAAACCTTGTCCCATGTGATCCATATGGGTGAAACCCACCAGACAAGAGAGTTCCCCACAGACCTTTCCTTGATCATCTCATTTCTATTAATGGTTTCTGCTGAGGGCTGAATGGATCCATAAACCACACACCTGATCTGTGTAGCAAACGGTTGTCCAGCCTTGATATTCTCCCCAGAACATGCTTTCTCATTTTTTTGCAGTATGTATAGGCTGCAAATTTGTCTGTATCTTCAAGCTCTGGTTCCTTTTTGCTTAACAATTCCTTTTTGAATTTATCTTTCTCCACTCGCATTTTCATATTGGAGAGAAACCAGGCTAAGCTTTCAATTCTTTGCTTAGAATCTTCCCCAGGTAAATATACCCAATTTCGTTGTTTGCAAGTCCTGCCTTCCACAAAATGCTAGAGTAAAATTTGACCAGGTTCTTGGTCACGTTATGACCATGATTGTCTTTCTCCTGTCATCTGAGGCTTGACCAGAATCACTTAACACCCATGTCTTCACCAACAATTGCTGCCTGGAAAACACCGTTTTTTGGTACACACCTAAAATATCAGCCACTTCCCATGACCCAATTGTAAAGCCACATCAACATTTGTTACTTTAGCACCCCACCCCTGGTACCAAAGTTTGAATTTGTTTGCTTAGGATGCCATAAAGAAAGTATCATAGACTGGGAGGTATAAACAACAGAAATTTATTTCCTCACCATTCTAGAGGCTAGATGTTAGATCCAGGTGTCAGTAGGGTTGGCTCCTTCTGAGGCCTCCTCCTTGGCTTGTAGACACTGTTTTCTCTGTGTATTCACTGGTCCGTCTGTGTTTGTGTCCTAATCTCCTTTTCTTGTAAGGGAAGCATTTATATTGGATTGGATGCCACCCTTATGATCCCATTTAGCATTAATTACTCCTTTAAAGGCCCTATCTCAAAAATAGTTGTATTCTGAAATAGTGGAAGTTAGTCTTCAACAGCTGACTTTTGTGGAAGCACAACCCATAGCAGGCTTTGGCTATGTAATTGGGTTGGGCCTTGCTCTGCTAACTTGTGAGCCCTCTGCCTGGAGTCAGGAGGGAGGAGAGAATGGTAGATTGGAGGTTCAGAGGAGTAGTTAGAGGCCACATCTGATATCTGTCGTGATCTAGGTGATATGAGTCAGGGTAGTATGTGGGAATGTGGATTCAGTAGGGTCAGGCCAGGAGCATATGAGATGGAGGCAGCAGGGCCTTGTGTGGGCTGGGCTGTTGTATGGTGAGCCCAGGTATATCTGGGCATGAGCAGTGCTGGATGGAAGCTCTGTCTGCTTAGACTGTCTCGTGTGAGGGATGATGACGGGGCAGTGGATGTTGGGACCTGAAGGTGCCTCCTATGTCATCATAGAGAGATGTCCATCACATTATTGCATATGTGGGTTGCAAGTTGGAGGTGCCTGTCTTGCTTCCCCATAATGAAAGTTCACAGGTAGGACAAGATGCCCTTTGAGAAGAGATCCAGGATGGAGCCCATCTCCCAGCCAGTCTGCACCTCACAGGCAGAATGTAGGAAGACCTCACTGTCAAATGCATTTAGGGTCGTTTTATCCCAAGTCTCTCCAGCCTTCCTGCTTCTTTTTCCTTCTTGGATGGTCAGGTGTGTCCCTCAGATCCTCCAGAGGGTTTGATGGCTTCTGTCCATCTGACCCACCCTAGCCCTGCCTGCCAGGTTCACTCAAGATCTGAAGACCAAGGAAGCCTCAGAAGGGGCCACGGCTGTGCTGCAGTGTGAGCTGAGCAAGGTGGCCCCTGTGGAGTGGAAGAAGGGACCTGAGACCCTCAGAGATAGGGACTGTGTTCTCTGTTCCTCCTGTGCCATGTGCTTTCTCACCCTCTGTACCTTTGCTCATTCTGCCATGGTTCTTTGGTGGTTTGTGTGGCTCCTTGTGTGTGTCTGTGTCCTGTCCACAGAGTCCTCCAGACAGTCTGATGATCTCAGTGACTGCTTGGTCCTTCCCAGCCCTGCCTGCCAGATTCATAGAAGATGTGAGAAACCAAGAGGCCAGAGAAGGGGCCACGGTTGTGCTGCAGTGTGAGCTGAGCAAAGCGGCCCCTGTGGAGTGGAGGAAGGGGTCTGAAACTTTCAGAGATGGGGACAGATACAGCCTGAGGCAGAATGGGACGAAGTGTGAGCTGCAGATTCGTGGCCTGGCTGTGGAGGACACTGGAGAGTATTTGTGTGTGTGTGGGCAGGAGAGGACCTCAGCTACACTCACTGTCAGGGGTAAAGATCTAGTGTGGTCATGTGGACTTGTGGCTTGGGATCTACGTGTCTCTGTCACCACTTTCCGCTTCCAAATGTGGCACTTCTGTGGCAACCCTGAGGTTGTGCTCTAACTGGGGTCCTCTGGTTATCTCCTGCCTCCCCTTCTCCTCATCAGGAGACATCCTCCTATTCATGCCCATCCCTGTGTGTTCTCTGTTCCTTCTGGGCCACCTGCCTTCTCACCCTTGGTACATCCATTTGCTCATTCTGCTGTGGTCCTTTGGTGGTTTGTGTGGCTCCTTGTGCGTGTCTGTGTCCTGTCCACAGAGCCATCCAGATAGTGTGATCTCAGTGACTGCTTGGTCCTTCCCAGCCCTGCCTGCCAGATTCATAGACAACATGACAAACCAGGAGGCCACAGAAGGGGCCATGGCCATGCTGCGGTGTGAACTGAGCAAGGCGGCCCCCGTGGAGTGGAGGAAGGGACCTGAAACCCTCCGAGATGGGGACAGATACAGCCTGAGGCAAGACGGGACCAAGTGTGAGCTGCAGATTCGTGGTCTGGCTATGGCAGATGCTGGGGAGTACTCATGCGTGTGTGGGCAGGAGAGGACCTCAGCCACACTCACCATCAGGGGTAAAGATCACATGTGGCCAAGTAAAGCCACATTGTGGTGTGCCAGTATTGACCTCATCCCATCCATTTCCACTCATTCCATGTTGTCTCCCTGTGTGCATGTCACCCTGTTCCCATGATTGCACAGAATCCCTTCCAGCCTCCTGGGCTGTTGTGGAAACCAAGAGAAATCAGCATCTCCAGCCAGCTCCCACCTGTGTACCAGCATGGGTTCAGTCACATTGTCCTGTTGGCTTCTGTGTGTTGTTCTCCATTCCCTTGTATTCTGTCCACCAAAGTGCTCCAGATGATCTGATTTCCACATGCATCTGGCCCTCTCTCGCTCTGTGTTTACCAGATTCATACAAAGACTGCGGTGTGAGGTGGCCACGGAGGGGCCGTGGTCATGTGCTGTGCAGCCTGGACTGAGGGAAGCCACAGTGCACAGCCCGTGGTCAGCACATCCCGATATGGCTCATGTCCATTTGGGTTCTGTGTCTTTTTGGTGTTGTCCACGTCCTGTCTCTTCTGTGGGCTCAGAGGCATGAATGTGTCCGTATCTTCTGACCTCCCCAGCCCTGCCTGCCAAGTTCACAAAAGGTCTGAGGAATGAAGAGGCCACAGAAGGGGCCATGGCCACGCTGCAGTGTGAGCTGAGCAAAGCAGCCCCTGTGGAGTGGAAGAAGGGACCTGAAATCCTCAGAGATGGGGACAGACACAGCCTGAGGCAGGACGGGTCCAGATGTGAGCTTCAGATCCGTGGCCTGGCTGTGGCAGATGCCGGGGAGTACTCGTGCATGTGCGGGCAGGAGAGGACCTCAGCTATGCTGACTGTCAGGGGTAAAGGTCCTGTGTGGCTGGGAGTTTATGTTATCTCTGCAGATAACTTGGTGTTTACATGTTATCTTCTACCTCTCTCTCTCCATGTGCCACCTTCTGTGTCTCAGTGTGGCATGGTCCTGTGGCAACCCCTGGTTGCCTGTCCTCTAACCAGGTCTTCTGGGCATCTCCCGCCTCCCCATCTTGTCCAGGAGGTGTCCTCATGCCCATGTCCTTCTCCACATGTGTTCTCTGTTCCTGCCAGTCCATTTGCTTCCTCCCATGTGAACGTTCATTTGCTCCCTCATGTGTGGTCCTTTGGTGGTTTGTGTGCTTCCTTGTGGGTGCCCATGTCCTGTCCAAAGAGTTCTGCAGACAGTCTGATGATCTCAGTGACTGCTTGGTCCTTCCCAGCCCTGCCTGCCAGGTTCATAGAAGATGTGAGAAGCCAGGAGGCCAGAGAAGGGGCCACGGCCACGCTGTGGTGTGAGCTGAACAAGGCGGCCCCCGTGGAGTGGAGGAAGGGGTCTGAAACCCTCAGAGATGGGGACAGATACAGCCTGAGGCGGGACGGGACCAAGTGTGAGCTGCAGATTCGTGGCCTGTCTGTGACAGACACTGGGGAGTACTTGTGTGTGTGCGGGCAGGAGAGGACATCGGCCATGCTCACTGTCAAGGGTAATGACCTCACGTGGCTGCGTGGACTGATGCCGGTGTGTGGCTTCCTCTGTGTGCAGTCACGGGCACTGCACGCCTCCTTGCGGGTGCTTGTTTCCTCTGCCCCCTGCGGTTTCCTCTGTCCCCTCTGCCCATGGGCCCCAATGTTATCCTGTGCCTGGTGTCTGTACTGAGCTCCACGTGACCTTGGGTGTCAGTCATGGTGATAGGGAAGGAATTCCTGCCTTGTTGCCTTCCCCCTGCCTCCCATCACCCCCTAATCAATCAGCTTTCTGCCAGCCTTCATTTGAGCCCTGCAGTCTCAGCCACAGGGTCTCATGTCCTCGGAGGGAGGCCTCTGGTGCCTAGCAAGGGGAGGCAGGACCTAGAGCCCTGGGCCCTTCATGCTGGCCCTGGTTCTGTGCCTTGTGGGGCAAACAGTCCCCACGGCACCTGAGGGCCTAAGGGGACCTGGTCCCTGCCCTGGAGTCTGGGGGCCACAGCCCCACTCTGCGATCTGAATATATATCTGTGCCCTGGGGTTTGGGTGCCCAGGGAGGGAAGACGGAACCCTAGCCCCAGGCCCTGGCATCGGCCTGGGATCAGGGGGACTCAGCTCTGCCCTCGGGTCTGGGCCACAGGGGCTCACCCAGTAGCTCTCCAGCCAGCTCCCACCTGTGTACCAGGGAGAAGTACACACCCCTGCCCTGGGCCCTGGGAGCTGTGGCCCCGCGGAGGTTGCAGCTGGGGTCCTGGGTGAGAGGACAGCCTCCTAAGCCCTGGGCAGATCTAGCCCCTCCCTGCTTTCCCACCGCTCTGCCTCCTCACTCCCAAATTGCAGACCAGCGGTCCCCACTGCCATCTGAGGCAGCACTGCCTGTGAAGCCAGGCCAGGGAGCTGGGGGGAGCCCAGGCCCTCATCTGCTGGCCTGGAGGGCAACGCCTGGTGCAGATCTGGAGCTGACCCTGCACCCTGCCCCTGCCTCCTGCCCACTGCAGCCCCACAGCCCGTGTTCCGGGAGCCACTGCAGAGTCTGCAGGCGGAGGAGGGCTCCAGGGCCAGCCTGCGGTGTGAGCTGTCTGAGCCCGCCGCTGCAGTGGTCTGGAGCAAGGGTGGCCTGGAGCTGCGGGCTGACGGGCGCCGGGAGCCACGGCTTCAGGGCTGCACGGCAGAGCTGGTGTTACGGGACCTGCTGCGTGAAGACACTGGCGAGTACACCTGCACCTGTGGCTCCCAGAGCACCAGCGCCACCCTCACCGTCACAGGTGGGCTCCCAGGCTGGCCTGGCCCAGAACCTAGAGCAGTTCCAGTGCTCTGGGCTGACCCTTGGGGCTGCCTCCCCACCTGGGGGTCCCAGTGGAGGAGATGGCTCCACAGGCTGGGGGTCGGACCTGGCCCGAGGCCCTGCTCCTTCCAGGAGCTGCTCTGATGCGGTTCCCCTCTCCACCCTGCCCTGTATCACGCCCGCTGTGAGTTCCCCCTTATAGCCCTTCAGGGACCTGCCCTCACGCCCTGTTCCTCCCTGCAGCAGCACCTGTGCAGTTCCTCCAGGAGCTGCAGCCCCAGGAGGTGGACGAGGGAGACACGGCGCACCTGCGCTGTGAGCTGAGCCGGGCGGGTGCCAGCGTGGAGTGGCGCAAGGGCTCCCTGCAGCTCTTCCCTTGTGCCAAGTACCAGATGGTGCAGGACGGGGCCGCTGCCGAGTTGCTGGTACGCAGTGCGGAGCAGGAGGACACGGGGGACTACACGTGCGACACAGGCCACACGCGGAGCACAGCCAGCCTCTCCGTCCGTGGTGAGCTGCTCGCCAGCCCTGCCTCCCACAGCCCTTCACCCTTGGTCAGTGGCCAGGGGCGCTAAGTGTGCCTTCCTGCATCACCCCAGTCCCCAGGCCCAAGTTCAAGACCCGGCTGCAGAGCCTGGAGCAGCAGACGGGTGCTGTGGCCCGGCTGTGCTGTCAGCTGAGCGATGCAGTGCCAGGGGCCATGGTGCAATGGCTCAAGGAGGGCGTGGAGCTGCATGCGGGCCCCAAGTATGAGATGAGGAGCCAGGGGGCCACGCGGGAGCTGCTGATCCACCAACTGGAGGCTAAGGACACGGGCGAGTATGCCTGTGTGGCAGGTGGCCAGAAAACCGCTGCCTCCCTCAGGGTCACAGGTGAGCCTTGGGGCCTCCCGGAGGACAGGGCGAGCCGCTCCCTGCCATCCTCCCCTCATGGTGGCCCTCTGGGTGCACCTGAGCCCTGCTCTCACGCTGTCTTCCTCCTCATCCCCGCACCTCCTGGTGTCCCTGTCGGGGCTCTCTGGGAAACAGGCTGTAACCCCTCAAGCCCACCCGCGGCCGGCGTGTGGGTGCCCTGCTGACCGCTCCTGTTTCTCCCACAAGCCTTGTCTCCCTGCTGTGCTAGCAAGGGTGGGGCTGCAGTATTCGAGTGGACGGGCTCCCACAGCCCCTTCCCAAGGATTCCTCAGACACAACTGCCTCTTGGCCTACACCCCTGGCCCAGGTTCTGTCCCCGAAGAGCGGTCATGGTGGGATTGGTGCTTGTGAGCAATCAGGGCATGGAAACCACGTGGGACAGATGGGCCGTGGCAGAGGAGTGTGAGGATGCCCAGGAAGGCTTCCTGGAGAAGGGGGCTTGGGAGCTTGGCCTGGGCTCTTTTACTTGGCTGGTAAAGGGGACCCTCTCGCCTCACCCCTCAGAGCCTGAGGTGACCATTGTACGGGGGCTAGTTGACGCGGAGGTGCCGGCCGACGAGGACGTTGAGTTCAGCTGCGAGGTGTCCCGGGCTGGAGCCACAGACGTGCAGTGGTGCCTGCAGGGCCTGCCGCTGCAAAACAATGAGGTGACAGAGGTGGCCGTGCGGGATGGCCGCATCCACACCCTGCGGCTGAAGGGCGTGATGCCTGAGGACGCAGGCACTGTCTCCTTCCACGTGGGTGGCCACGCTTCCTCCGCCCAGCTCACTATCAGAGGTAGCCGCAGGCGGGCCCCGCCAGTGACTGCACTGGGGACGGAGACAGACAGCAAAGGTCCCTGCCTTTGAAGCCTGGGGGCCTGGCAGGGAGGTGGACCTGTGAGCTGGCACTTCAGGGTGGATGAGGTGCCATCCCCTGACTAGGATGTCGGGGGAGAGTGGGCTGAGTCAGGCTGGTGGGGTAGGTGGTCGTGGACTTCCCATGGGTTGGCACAGTGTTGGAGTTTGGGTCTTAGCCCTCATGGGGCCACTGCAAACCATAGCCCACTCTCAGCCGTCAGTCCTCTGCACGGTCTCCTCCAGTTCTCACCCGGATCCCATTTACCCACCTGTCATCCATCCTTTCATCCATCCATTTATCCATTCACCCATCCATCCACCCATTCACTGTCCGTCCTTCATCCCTCCAATCCGTCATCCATCCACAGTCCATCTGTTTATCCATCGATCAGCCATCCATCCATCCACCCATTATCCATCCATTCACCCATCCACCGTCCATCAGAGCAGACTCTGCCTGCAGCTGGAGTGGGGAGCTGAGAACAGGCCCCCATGTGCTTATCTTTGTGCATTTGGGGAGGATGCCCAGGGATGGACCCCCA
The DNA here is from genome assembly GCA_028533165.1 of Leontopithecus rosalia. Taxonomy (NCBI): domain Eukaryota; kingdom Metazoa; phylum Chordata; class Mammalia; order Primates; family Cebidae; genus Leontopithecus; species Leontopithecus rosalia. The sequence continues at coordinate 43,284,849 of CM052666.1, read as the reverse complement.
GGATGATGAGACTCTGCTGATTGAGGGGGTACCTCAGATGCTGAGGCTGACACCCATGCCTCCCCTGTGTCCAGCTCCTGAGGTGACCATCCTGGAGCCCCTGCAGGACGTGCAGCTCAGCGAGGGCCAGGATGCCAGCTTCCAGTGCCGGCTATCCAGAGCCTCAGGCCAGGAAGCCCGCTGGGCTTTAGGAGGCGTGCCCCTGCAGGCCAATGAGATGAACGACATCGCTGTGGAGCAGGGCACACTCCACCTGCTCACCCTGCACAAGGTGGGGCCCCCGGGACCCGCGCATACCAGGATGGGGATGCTTCCCGCTCCATTTGGGAAGGTCTTCCACCAGGGGGATGTGCTGGGGAGGTGATGAGCCCCTGTCGTTGAGGTCTGGCAAGATGGCTGGGCTCCTCCTGGTCGGGATGGGGCTCCCAGGGTCAGACATGTTTCTCCCTGGTTCCTCAGGTGACCCTGGAGGATGCTGGAACTGTCAGCTTTCACGTGGGCACGTGTAGCTCCGAGGCCCAGCTGAAAGTCACAGGTGGGCAGCCCCCTTCCACACTGGTCACTCTGCCTGTGGATGCCCAGCTTCCTGGGCACCAGAATATCCTGCCCATTGGCGCTGTCAGCAGGTGGGGGGCAGAAATCTAAGACTTCCAAAAGTGATCTTGTCTTGGGGCTGCCAATGGTCCAACTCCCGGCCACTGAAGCCATGGACCAGAGAGGTCACTGGGGTTAGGCTGGTGAAGATAGTCTTGAGAAATTCCAGAGCGTGTGGGGGGTCCCTCTCCGGGATTAATGCCACTTGCGGGAGGGAGATGGGGGGCCCAGCTGCCTCAGGCTTGGGCCCTAGGATAAGGCAGGCCTTCCTGACTTCCACCTCCCGATGCCTCCTCCGATGATACGGATGCATGCACACGCCAGCACATCCACGTTTACACACATCTGCCTGCCTCAGGCTCGAAGGCGCAGGTGCAAAAGCGTGCCTGTGACAAGTGTACAGATTTGGGCAGGCATGCAAAGGGTTTTAGGAAGCTTCAGCTTGGGTGGTACCTTGCCCCCAGAGCTGGACATCCCTGAGAGCTTGTCCTTGAGTGCTCTTCCTCGACTGTCCTACCCCTAGGCCTCAATCAGGTCCCATCTGTGTACTCATCATCCATCTATTCATTCATTCATTTATCCATCCACCTATCCACCTTCCATCCATCTGCTATGTGTTATCAGTGCATCGTCTACCCATTCATCTATCATCCATCCTTTTACCATCTGTCCATCAATCCATTCGCAATCCATCCATTGATCCATCTAGCATCATTCACCTGCCAGCCGTCCATTCACCATCCACCATCCATTTACTGTTCATCTGTCCATCCTGCCGTTCATCCATTGATCCATCTGCATCCATCCGTCCACACACCCATCCATCCACTATTCATCCATATGCTATCCATCTGCTACCCATCCACCCATCCATCCATCTGTTCACCTGTCTACCATTCATCTACCCTTCCCCCTTCCACTCCTGTATTCATCATTCACTCATCCACTGTCTATCCACCATCCATCATACATTCACAGTCCACCTGCTATCCATTCATTCAAGGTGGAATGTACCCTCTAAGCTCCTAACCAAGTCCTGAGCCTCCGCTCTCAGGGAGTTCCCAGTCTGTTGGGGGAGTTGGACATAGAGATGGTGTGTCCTTCATCCTGGGTGCCACGTCCCACTCCCAAGTTGTTAAAAGGAGACAGATGCACTCAGTTCTGTGGCCTGTGGGTTTGGGAAAGGTTCCAGATGCCAGTGCCCTCCAGTTGAGTGATGAAGATGGGGAGTTTGCCAGGTATCCTGAGCAGGGGCAGGATAGCTGGGGCCTGGTGTGGTCGTTGCAGTGGGTAACTGAATGGAGCTGCATGGAGCTGGGCTGTGTTTTGGCCCCTGTCTTGGTGAGGTGCTCTCAGCCTGGGTGAGCTGGCTTACATACAGACACCTGGCTGTGAGCTTGTGGTGAGGGCCTTGGCACAGGTGTGTAAATGGGTGCCCATCCCAGGTAGGTTATGTGGTGGAAGAGCTGGGAAACTGCTGGAGACAAGAATGGAAAGCTGGTGGAGCAAGATGAGGAGGTGGCCAGAAGTGCACTTGGGGAAGACAGTCTAGGGCAGACTGGGAGCTGGTGCTGGGGTGTCAGTGGTGCACAAGAGGAAGAGTGTGGAGAGGCTTCTGGTGGAAGGCCTGCTTGGGAGGGCGCAGGGGCTGATCTGCCTGGTGTGTTCCTGATGGGTGGCTGGTATCTCTGGAAGTGCTCCCCACTCATGCTGCCTCACTCCATGGGATGGAAGTATCTGGACTTTGCCAACTGCAGTTTCTCCCTCTTTTTGAGGAGGCCCACAGGATGGCCTCGGGAGACTTTTCAGGGGCACGCCAGGATGGAGGGCGGCAGGTGGTGGAAAAAGCCTTTGGTTCTGTCTTCCTCTCTTGCCTGTGGTGTGCGGGGTTCAGCTGTGTGGGCACAGTAGCCTGGGCACGTTCTCCTCTCTGCCGAGAGCATCCTGAGTTTCCGTCTGAGAGGCAGATGGGATGGAGGAGGAGAGTGAGGAAGGCACAGGACAGGCAGTGACCACACATGTCAGGACAGCCCCTTGAGCTTGGGCCCTGCTGTGTGATCAGGACGGGAGCAGTTGCCACTCAACATTAGGGCCCTGGAATTCTGGACTGAAGGGACCTTAGAGGACATCTGGACAAACTGCCCTCTTGGAATGGGAGAGATGTCTGCTTCCACACCCCCGGAGACAGGAGCTCACTTCTGAGGTGAACTCCCATCCTCTCACAGTAGCAGGCCCTGTGGCTGCTCCTTCCCAACCCACACTGGGTCAGACAAGGCACCAAATGCCAGAAAGAACCCCAGCTATGGGGCTTGGAGCTTGTGCTCCTGAGAAGGGCACGCATGCCTGTCATCAGCCTCCTGTGGGTGAGACCAGGCGTGTTCTGAAGGGGTGTGTGGGGTGTGGGTCTGTGAGCTTGGGCTGAGCTCCTCTCCACAGGCTCACTGTGGGTGGCCTCTGTGTCTCCCTCTGTGATCAGGGTGGCCCAGCTGGTCTGCGTGGAGTTCCAGACCCTAACCCTCCTGGCCGGGTGGTACGCGCTCTGGCAGACCCCAGGGTGGCCCTGTACCAGCTGCTAGCCCCAGGCTATTCTAGCAAGTCCCACTTTTGGCAGGGGTGAGGGGGTGAGCTATGATGTGATCACAGCTTAGTGTAGCCTCAGCCTACTGGGCTCAAGCCGTCTTCCCACCTCAGCTTCACGAGGAGCTGGGATTACAGGCACATGATGCCTCCACAGGGTCTTACCCTGTTGCCCAGGCTGGTCTTGAACTCCTGGGCTCAGACAGTCCTCCTACCTTGACCTCCCAAAGTGCTGGGATTGTAGGTGTGAGCCACTGTGCCTGGCCAGTTCCCACTTCTGACGCCGATTCTAGAGAACAACACACTCACTGTGTTTCTCCTGTTACTCTTGCCACACAGAACTCTGTGACCAGATGTCTGGGGCCACACATCAGGCAATTCTCTAGCAGACAGCAACTGGCTGTCTGCAATTCAGTTCAATTCTGATACTTTCTACCTGGAGTTAGAGTCGGAGTTCACAGATTCAGGGCTCAGCCCCATAAGACTGCCCCCACTCAGATGCCAGTGGGAAGTCCCAGGCCACCCACATTTTTGATGGAACAGTTGTGAAATGGGGTTCCCATTACCCCTCCTTGAGTTTGATTAACTTGCTAAGACAGCTCCCAGAATTCATAGAGACACTTGTATTGAGCAGCTCTTATAAAGGATACAGCTCAGTAACAGCCGTGTAGAAAAGATTCTAAGGGCAAAGACCTTCCGTGTCCTCCGTGGGTGTGCCATGCTCCCAACGCTCCACGCCTTCACTGACCTGGGAACTCACCAAATCTCATTCAGGAGTTTTCAAAGAGCATCATCTCTGAGCCCCTCTCCGCATCCTAGAGGTGGGACAGGGGGAAGCTTCTAACCCTCTAAACACTTGGCCTTTCTAGAGGCCCATTCTGATGCTGTCCAGGACCCCTACCTGAGCCACCTCATTAGCATAAGCTCAGGTGTAGTCAAAGGAGCACATTGTGAACACTCAGGGACTTCTGAGGGCTTTAGGACCTCCGTGCCAGGAACCAAGGGCAGAGACCCAATCTGTTCTTGTGCCACACCCCCACACCCGTGAACCCTAAAGTGGCCCAGTCCTGTGGACTCCAGGGTGCCCTAGCCTGGCCCTCCTTCTTACCCTCTTGTGCAGAGGCAGCGCCGTGCCTGGTACGTGGCTTGCAGAATGTGGATGTCTTCGCTGGGGAGGTGGCCACGTTCTCCTGTGAGGTGTCTCATGCGGGTGGGCCGGAGGCCTGCTGGTGGCTGGATGGGACCCTGCTGCAGGATGGCCCCCAGAGCGCCATCGCTGTGCGTGAAGGGACTTTTCACTCCCTCACGCTCTCAGGGCTGGGGGTGGCTGACTCCGGCACCATCACCTTCCGCGCAGGGCCCCTGGTCTCCATGGCCAAGTTGTTGATCAAAGGTATTGGCCAGTGGGAACCCCCGCCATGCTGGCACTTTTGTGTGCTTCCTGCAGCGTCTTGGGATCAGGGATTGGCCCCCAGGTCCACAGGCTGGGCACCACTGCATGCTGTCGGCCTGCAGCGGCACAAGTGGGCATGCAGGGTGGGTGAGAAGCCTGGGTTTAGGGAGTGGTGTAGCTGGACACAAGTCTGTGCCCTGCAGGCCACCACCTTGCTGGCTGTACGTGCCCAGCCATGAAACCCAGTCCCCTGTGGAGGCAAGAGCAGCCCCTGTGCAGCCTGCCCCTGCTTGCACCTGCTTCCCCTGCTGTGAGCTCAGGCTGGGGTTTTGCCCTTCTGGGAAAGAGCTGGCCATACGGGAGCCCCTCCCATTGACTCGCATGGTGCCTTTGCCCCTGTACACCCTCACAGAGAATGTGGAAGGTTCACCGGGGTCCCAGGGGCAAACAGCCATTTGTGGAGTAGGATTTGGACTGGTGGAGATGGGACGGGGACCCCAAGAGAGATGGCAGGAGTGAGCTGGGCTGGGGCTCTGGCTCCTGAGCCAGGGTCAGAGGGCATTTGGAGAGGGGGACTTTAGGGGCTGTGTGTCCCTTGGGGTAGGATGCCCAGGGCCAGAGGGAGGTAGAGTCAAAGGGATCAGGAAGGACCCACCTGAAAAGAGAGCAAGGCTGACAGCACTGTCTGCCGTGGGTGGGGTGAGGCGTGTCTGCAGTGGACGGGTGGCCCTTCCCTGGGCCACGTGCCTGGCGGTCACTGCCCAGCCATTGCCTGCCACAGCTCTGCGCTTGCTGCCACTGAAGCTGCTAACGCTGACAGCAGAGGGTGGGGAGGCTGCGGAGGCCCAGCCGGGGGCTGACGTGTGTCTGGCATGTTGGCCGACAGATCCTGTGGTGGAGGTGGTCAGTGCCATGCAGGACTTGGCCGTGGAGGAGGGCGGCTCGGCCGAGCTCCTCTGCCAGTACTCACGGCCTGTGCAGGCCACGTGGAAGATGGACGAGCGGGAGGTGCACGCAGATGGGCGCCGTGTCATCATAGAGCAGGACTGGAACGTGGCCAGGCTGACCTTCAGGCCGGCCCTGCCCTGTGACAGTGGCATCTATTCTTGTGAGGCTGCAGGCACCCGCGTAGTGGCTCTGCTGCAAGTGCAAGGTGAGGCCGCCCGGGGGCAGCCCCGGGCCTGAGGTAGTTTTGGCACAGCTTGGGCCGCGCAGTGGTAGTGGCACGGCAGGCCGCGTTGGTAGTGCTGGGACATAGGTGGCTCGGACAGGTGGCAACAGGCCCTGGAGGTGGCAAGCTCGCTGCACCAGGAGCTGAGCTGTGGGTAGGCAGGGCGTGCACAGCTGCTGGGCTTGTGGCTTCCATGAGGAGTGTGTGGCCAAATTTGAGACTAATTAGGGAGGGAGAGTGGAGGGCCGTGGACTCGGGAGGTCTCTGGTTGGTGTGAGTCTGAGCAAGGCATCCCAGTGGCCAGGCAGTGGGTCTGCTAGCTCTGTTTGGGGTGCGGAGAAAGGGCTGTTCCCGGACCTTGAAGCTGCAGCAGGGCCCTGGTGGGTAAAGCCCAGCTCGGGCCTCACGTCTGCGTTTGAGCCCGGCTGTGTGCTTGGCGAGCTTCTAGTCTCATAAACGCCTGTGAGTTTCTCACCTGTGAGGTCAGGAGCCCAGTGCCAAAGTGAGCAGGGCGTGGCGTGGAGGTGGTCAGTGCACGCCCTGGACGCTGCGTGCCCCCCTCCACGTAGCCTCTGGGGAGGGGCATTTTGTTTGGTTTTTTGTAGTTTTCAGGGCTCTCCCCGGGGATGTGGGGACCCTGGAAGTGCAGACTGGTCTGAGACTCCCTCTCCCCTCAGCCAAGAACACGGTGGTGCAGGGGCTGGAGAACGTGGAGGCGCTGGAGGGCGGCGAGGCGCTGTTTGAGTGCCGGCTGTCCCAGCCCGAGGTGGCCGCCCACACCTGGCTGCTGGACGACGAACCCATACGCACCTCGGAGCATGCCGAGGTGGTCTACTTCGAGAACGGCCTGCGCCACCTGCTGCTTCTCAAAAACTTGCGGCCCCAGGACAGCTGCCGGGTGACCTTCCTGGCCGGGGACATGGTGACCTCTGCGTTCCTCACGGTCCGAGGTGACTGCGCTGTGCCAGTGCGGGGCCGGTGGGATCCCTCCCACTAGAGGCTGCAGAGGGGCGTCAGGGACGGAGGCCCTGGGGCTGTGGGGAGGGCAGGAGAAGGGAGCGACATGAGGGGCGGGGGTCGCCAGGTGCTGGCTCCTTCCACCTGAGGCCCGGAGCCACCTGCTCCTCAGTGGGTAGGAGCGCCGGGCCCAGGGCCCAGGAGGGGTGGCACGGTGCATGCATCCTGCGCCGAGACCAGAGGCGCCCCGGAGCTGGGAGGGGACATGTTGGTCTCTGGGACCCACGGGAGGCTGGGTTGAAGGCAGGCAGGACGGGGCAGGGCTGAGGGCCAAGCAGGGGTGTCCCCGAGGGAGGCTGGGCTGCCCTTGCTAGAGGGGCTCGTGGGGCCACAGGTGGGGAGCTTCGGTCTCCAGGACCCCTCCCACCCATGCAGGTGTGATGAAGCAGGGGTCTGAAGCCCAGGCACCGGCCCCCTGCTCAGGCCCTCGCCCTCACACCCCGTCTCCTGCACGGCTGCAGGCTGGCGCCTGGAGATCCTGGAGCCCCCGAAGGATGCGGCAGTCCTGGCTGGCGCGCAGGCCCACTTCACCTGCACGCTCAGCGAGGCGGTGCCGGTGGGAGAGGCGTCCTGGTACATCAACGGCGCGGTGGTGCAGCCAGACGATGCCGACTGGACGGTCACCGCTGACGGCAGTCACCACGACCTGCTGCTGCGTGACGCCCAGCCCCACCACGCCGGGGAGGTCACCTTCGCTTGCCGAGATGCGGTGGCTTCTGCGCGGCTCACTGTGCTGGGTGGGTGGTGGGCAAGCTCCCTGCTCCCTCCCTTGCAGGTCGGTGTGGGGGAGTCCCAGGCTGGGTTCTGCAGCATCTGCCCACTCCTCACCCTCCGGTTGGCTGCCTGCAGATAAGGATCTGACCGTGGGAGTTTGGGAGGCTGCCCTTGGCCGGGCATAACTATGCATGGGCCTGCTGCCCTGTGGGTTCCTGAGGCCAAGGTCTCCTCATCCATCCTGCCCCATCTCCTCACCTCCCCCCACCCCCAGTTTACATCTGAGCCCAACTCTGGGCAGACTGGAGATAGGAGGGGCTCTGGCCCCAGAGACTGCTCCGGGCACAGTCTCCATGTGATATGCAGGTGTGCCGTCACAGGGCCTGGGCAGCAGCTCGCACTCCCTGAGACAGGTGGGCCACTGGCACAGCAGCACAGAGCCTCAAGGTGCAGCCACCTGCAGGCAGTACAGAGGGGCCTCCAGAGGGGCTGTCCATGCCAACAGGGAGCTGCCCTCTGACCGGTCCCTCTTTCCCCCAGGCCTCCCTGAGCCCCCAGAGGATGCTGAGGTGGTGGCTCGCAGTGGCCAGGCTGTGACACTGTCTTGGGCGGCTCCCACGAGCGATGGAGGTGGTGGTCTCTGTGGCTACCGTGTGGAGGTGAAGGAGGGCACCACAGGCCAGTGGCGGCTCTGCCACGATCTGGTGCCTGGACCTGAGTGTGTGGTGGATGGCCTGGCCCCCGGGGAGACCTACCGCTTCCGTGTGGCAGCCGTGGGCCCTGCGGGCGCTGGGGAGCCAGTGCACCTGCCCCAGACTGTGCAGCTTGGTGAGTTCCTGCTCTGGGACCTGGGGAGTTCACAGCCTCCACAAGCTGGAGGAGGGAGGGGGGCTTCGGGGTGGGGCCTGCACTCTGGGTGCATCTTTGCTGATGGGGCCTGTCCTCCTCCATGGACGCTGTTCCCAGCAGAGCCACCAAAGCCTGTGCCTCCCCAGCCTTCAGCTCTTGAGAGCCGGCAGGTGGCAGCTGGTGAGGATGTCTGTCTGGAGCTTGAGGTGGCCGCTGAGGCTGGCGAGGTTGTCTGGCACAAAGGGACAGAGCGCATCCAACCCAGCGGGCGCTTCGAGGTGGTCTCCCAGGGTCGGCGACAGATGCTGCTGATCAGGGGCTTCACGGCAGAAGACGAGGGCGAGTACCGCTGTGGTCTGACCCAGGGCTCCGCCTGCCCCGAGGCTGCCACCTTCCAGGGTGCGTTGGCCCTGTCCTCCCAGTTCCAGGGTGGGGAGCGCTGGGTGGGGGTGCAGCTTGCCCGCCTTCTCACAGGCTGTCTCAGGGAAGGGCGGAGGGTCCTCTTGAGGACCCCGCCACGTGGGAGAGACCGAGGCTCAGTAGGGAGATGCGGCACACCGCACGTGCTGAGCCTTGACGGCCGAGGACAGCCTGCCTGTCCCTGAGCAGGTCCTGGCTGCTATTCTGGTCCCTTCAAGCTTCTGGGCCCCTGTATAGGAACGTCCCCTGTATTCTGAACTCCCTGCAACTCCCGGTGCTCCAAGCCACCCCACACTCTGAGCCTGAGCCCCCTGCCTGGCAGCTAGCACTCCCATGAGTCTAGGCGCTCCGTCCCAGAAGCAGGGTCAGAAAGCCTCCTATCCGCCCAATTTGCCTTTGCAGAGTCCTTTTCTGTCCGGGCATCACGTGTCCTGTACAGGGAGGTAGACTGAGGCCCCACTCCAAGTGGGAGAGCCGAGGCTCAGGGGCTCTGAGACTTGCAGAGACTGTGCCATCTGAAGTAACCAGTGCCAGGCGGGGAAAGAGGCCTAGCAAGGCCACAGCCCAGCCACATACTGATTAGCAGCTGAGGTGGATCTGGGGTGTTAGCTGTGTCCTAGCCCACTGACCTGTCTCCTGCCTTCCTCAGTGGCGCTGAGCCCAGCCTCTGCGGATGAGGCCCCCCCGCAGCCCAGCCTGCCCCCCGAGGCAGCTCAGGAGGGTGACCTGCACCTGCTGTGGGAGGCCCTGGCTCGAAAGCGTCGTATGAGCCGTGAGCCCACGCTGGACTCCATCAGCGAGCTGCCTGAGGAGGATGGCCGCTCGCAGCGCCCACCACAGGAGGCAGAGGAGGTGGCACCTGACTTCTCCGAAGGCTACTCCACGGCCGATGAGCTGGCACGTACCGGAGAGGCTGACCTCTCACACACCAGCTCTGATGACGAGTCCCGGGCAGGCACGCCTTCCCTGGTCACCTACCTCAAGAAGGCTGGGAGGCCAGGAACGTCACCACTGGTCAGCAAGGTGCGCACCCAACTTGGCCTGCAAGGAGAGGTCTGAGACCTTCGCCCTCCTTCCATCCCTCCATCCATCCATCCATGCATGCACTATTGATCCATCCACCATTCATCCACCCATATATGCATCTATTCATCTATCATTTTTTCTTCCATTCATCCACTCATCTACCATTCATCCATCCATCCATGCATCCATTCATCCATCTTTACTTCCTTCCTTCCATGTACCCATCCATGCATCTGTCCGTCCACCATCCATCCATTAATTCATTCATGCATCTGTCCACCATCCATCCATCCATCCATTCATTCATGCGTCCGTCCACCATCCATCCATCCATTCATTCATGCATCTGTCCACCATCCATCCATCCATCCAT
>CM052666.1:43243861-43261381 GCA_028533165.1 Leontopithecus rosalia | reverse complement strand
CCCTTCGTACAGAGTGGCACGGGCAGCCAGAAGTCGGCCCTGCAGGGAGCGGGTGTGCAGCCCTCTGTCCTGACCTATGGTCAGGCTGGAGGTTGAAATTGACCTGGGAAAGTGAGTCAGCCCTGTGGCTCTAGGTGGACCCACACACAGCCAGAGCCAGCGGTAGCATGAGACTAGAGAGCCCTACTTCCTTATTATTCAAAAAGTTCTAAGCACTGAGAGTTCATTCCAAAGTTCACCCAAACCTGTCCCGCCACTGCTGCAGCTTTCCCCCGAGGCCCCAGGTGGGAGTCCCCTGCCGCTCTGAGCAGTGGCATTCTGTCGTGTGCTGGGTTCAGCGTGGGGCCAGAGTCCGTGGCAGGGTGGGTGGTGGGTGGTGGGGCATTGGGTCTGGTCCACACGGCCTGTTGCCCCGTCACCCGAGCATGGGGTTCCAGAGCGCCATGGCCTGGGGTTCAGGCGGGGGTTAGGATGTTTGCCTGGGGGCAGTGCTGCCCTCGGCTTCCCTCACCACAGTGGGTGGAATTGCCGGGCATCCACACAGCGCTGGGTAGGAGCCACGGCGGGGCCCCCGAGTGCTGGGTGTCTGACTCCAGTGCCTCTTTCAGGCCCCGATGAACCAGAAGAGAAGCCTGCATCAGGTGAGGCAGCCCCAGGCGGGCAGGGAGAGGCCAGGGGGCCATGGGTGCTGAGGGCCTGAGCCCAGGGCTGGCTGCAATGGAGATGTGAGTGGCCATGGGCTGGCTCAGGGAGGGCGCAGCTGACAGCCAGCCTGGCCGAGGGAGCAGCATGGTGCTGTCTAGGTGCTGGCTGTAGAGAGCCACCTGGGGGCCTGCAGGCACTGTGGGGGGCCGGGAGGCAGGCGGTGGGGGCTGTGCCAAGTCTCCAGCAGCTGCTCTATGCCCTCTAGATGTCCGTGAGCAGCTGGTGCCACCCCGAATCCTGGAGAGGTTCACCCCCAAGAAAGTGAAGAAAGGCTCCAGCATCACCTTCTCTGTGAAGGTGGAAGGTGGGGCGTTGCCCACCCTCGGCCGTGGAAAGATCACCCCTGGGACGGGACGGGGGTGCCCCTTCCACTCACATCTCCCCCAGGGGGCCACAGGAAGGGCTCCACCTCCAGAGGCCCCACTCCTGATGGGGTGCACCTCCCCCCTTTCGCCCGCCCTCAGGATGCCCGGCACCTACCGTGCACTGGCTTAGGGAGGCGGCTGAGAGGGGTGTGCTGTGGATTGGTCCCGACACGCCAGGCTACACCGTGGCCAGCTCAGCACAGCAGCACAGTCTGGTCCTGTTGGACGTGGGCCGGGAGCACCAGGGCACCTACACGTGCATTGCCAGCAACACCGCCGGCCAGGCTGTCTGCTCTGCCAGCCTGCACATCTCTGGTTGTGAGTGGGGGTGGGGGGTGCGGGGTGGAGGGGTGAGGCATGGGCGGTAGGCCCTGGGTAGCTTTGGGGTCGCCTCGGGGCACATGACCCATCAACACCATCTGGGCCAGGACCCTGTGAGACCCCCCTTTTTCCTCTTCTCGTTCTCCTACAGCACCACAGAGACCCCAAGATGGGTCAAGCCCTGGTAGTGCTTGTGGGTTTGCGTCCTCTCTGGGCCCAGGCCCCTGTGGGTTCTGCACCACCAGGTCCAGGGACTTATCCTGAAGCCCCCGTGTCCTGGGCCTTGCTCAGCCCCTCGGAGGACAGGAGAACCCATTCCCCTCCCATCACTGTCAGGGTGACCACAGGCCAAGAGTGGGTTGGGGAGGTGGGCTCGGGCACAGCCCCTGCTCAGGGCTTTGGAGGGACCCAGTCCAAACCCGGAATCAGACGTGCTGGGGTCGGAAGCCCCATCCCAATGGCTCACCCCGTCCTCCTTACAGTGCCTAAGGTGGAGGAGCAGGAGAAAGTAAAGGAAGCACTGATTTCCACTTTCCTGCAGGGGTAAGGGCTGTCCCTGGAGGCTGGTCCAGTCTGGGTCAGGGAGGGCGCTCTAGGAGTGGGGGACAGGACAGCGCTGCCCCTGGGGAGACTACCTGTCCCCGAGCATGTCCTGGCTCTGCCCCATGCAGGCCATGTGGCTTGGCTAGTCCTCTTCCTTCTCTGTGCCTCAGTTTCCCCCTTACAAAATGAGGGCTTCCCTGGGGCCTCTCTGGCATGCAGCCCCCAGACCCTCTTTTTGTCAGGAGCTCAAAGGACAGGGTGGTGGGGTCCAGCCCAGGCCTCTCAGGACACTCCCTTCACCCATTTAGGACCCCACAAGCCGTCTCAGCACCGCGGGTGGAACCTGCAGGTTTGGCTGACCTTGCAGGGCAGAGGAAAGGTACCGTCAGGGTGGGTGTGTGCCTGCGAGGGGCCAGGGTGGCTGAGCCTCTGATGCCAGGGACAGGGAGGAGGCTGCCTGGGGGAGGCCAAGCCCCTGATGCTGAGGGGCAGGGAGGAGGCTGCCCGGGGGTGGCTCCAGGCCTCAGAGGCCCCTCCTGGGCAGCATAGCCCCAGGACACCTGCTCATTTAGCCAGGACCGACCCATGTTCTCGTGGCCTAGACTTAAGGCTTGGTTAGTGTTGGAGCCACGTACGACCCCCGTGGATCCAGGAGCCTGTGGGGTCCCCTGGGCCAGCCCTGGACATGAGCTCTCATCCAGCGGGCTGTCTAGACACCTGGGCACCAGGCACTGAGAACAGAGCAGCACAGCCCCGCTTTGGCCCCACAGTTCCTCCTGCAGCCTGTCCCCAGCACCCGTCATCCACTGTCCCCTGGTGGTCCCCGCTGTGCCCTGCCTCTGGACATCGTCAGCCCCTCGGTCATGCCTTGGCTTGATGCTCATGAGCCAGAGTGACTCCTCATCCTGGTGGGTTCCCACCGGCCCCCGCCCTGCCAGCCACAGCCTCATCATGTCCCTGCTGGACGTCAGCACCATGCCAGGGAGGCCTCGGCCCTTTGCTCACCGTCGGCTCCCAGGGCCCAGGACGGGCCTGCAGCATGGGGTGCTGGTTCCATACCCGAGGGGCATGCAGCTGCCTGAGCAGAACATTTGTACGCCTAGGAGAGCCTCTGGCTGCCAAGGAGGGCCTGGGACACTTATCCCTTGCCGAGGTGGGCACAGAGGAGTTCCTGCAGAAACTGACCTCCCAGATCACCGAGATGGTATCGGCCAAGATCACGCAGGGTGAGGGGCAGCAGCCTGTGTGCCAGGGTCTCGGGTGTGTCCATGGTGGGTGTTTGGCCTGCCCCTGAGCCCTGGAGAGCCAGAGGCAGGCCAGGGTGACGTAATCATTGCACCCCCAGCCAAGCTGCAGGTGCCCGGAGGTGACAGTGACGAGGAGTCCAAGACGCCATCTGCGTCCCCCCGGCACGGCCGGTCACGGCCGTCCTCCAGCGTCCAGGAGTCTTCCTCGGAGTCAGAGGACGGGGATGCCCGAGGCGAGGTAGGCAGCTGGAACCCTCTGAGAGCAGGGCAAGGAGAGGCCCTGACCGTCCAGAAGAGAGGTACAGGGCAGAGGGGGCTCAGGAGGCGGGACTCCATCGGACTCCAGGGAGGGGCACCCACAGTGTGCACAGGAGGCAGGAACTCTGAGAACGGGGCCTGCTCCACACGGGCGCCAGCAGAGACTTGCCTTCTGGGAGGGGGTTTGGTTCATTCATTCTCTCCTTCATTCCTTCAGCGGAGAATGTGTGTCAGGCCTCCTGTGTCCCAGGCACTCTGTTAGGGCTTGGGATGGGCTGGGGGTGGGGAGACGGTGAACAGGTAACAGTGTAGGCAGCCCAGGCCTAGAGCCCCGGGGCTGTGGTGACCTGTGGAGTCGGGGGAGGCCTCCCATACCCCGGCTGTTCTGCATGTACACGGTGACTCTGGGGAGCCTGTCCCTGGGGCTGGGGATCTCGGCAGGCCTGGCTGGCACTTCCCGGGTCCCACCACCTCAGCACCCCTACCCCTCAGATCTTCGACATCTACGTGGTCACCGCCGACTACCTGCCCCTGGGGGCCGAGCAGGACGCCATTGCGTTGCGGGAAGGCCAGTACGTGGAGGTCCTGGACGCCGCCCACCCGCTGCGCTGGCTGGTCCGCACCAAGCCCACCAAGTCCAGCCCCTCACGGCAGGGCTGGGTGTCACCAGCCTACCTGGACAAGAGGCTCAAGGTACCGGATGCCCAGGCAGGAGGGTCCTCGGGGTTGTCGGGGGTCCTGGGAGGGTCGTCCAGATGCCCAGGTGGGAGGGTCCTCGGGGGTCTCGGGGGTCCTGGGAGGGTCGTCCAAATGCCCAGGCGGGAGGGTCCTCGGGGTTGTCAGGTGTCCTGGGAGGGTCGTCCAAATGCCCAGGCAGGAGGGTCCTCGGGGTTGTCGGGGGCCCTGGGAGGGTCATCCAGATGCCCAGGCGGGAGGGTCCTCGGGGGTCCTGGGTCATCCAGATGCCCAGGCGGGAGGGTCCTCGGGGGTCTCGGGGGTCCTGGGAGGGTCGTCCAAATGCCCAGGCAGGAGGGTCCTCAGGGGTCCCAGAAGCCCTGGGAGGGTCGTCCTAATTTGAGTGGCAAGAGCCAGTCCCCACAAGGCAACGCCAGAGCTCACTACCTCAACCACAAACTCCTCTCCCTTAGCAGCTGTCGCCTGAGTGGGGGGCCACTGAGGCCCCTGAGTTCCCCGGGGAGGCGGTGTCTGAAGGCGAGTACAAGACGAGGCTGAGGTGAGTGGCTGCCGGGCCCAAGGCGGCAGCGCTGGTGTTCCACCAGCTGGACCATCTCCCAAAGCAGCCCTGGGTCCAGGCCCCAACACTGGAGGTCTTGGGGTCATGGTCACACTGACTCCTCTGCGGGGGGCCTCTGAAACACTGCTCCTGGGTGAGCCTGCTGGGGAGGGGTAGGAGCTGAGGACAGCGGAACAGGCCCACAGCTGCCTGGCTTCCCACAGCTGCCCTCCTGGCCTCTCGCTGGTGGGACCCAGCTGGGTGGCTTCCTGGTGTTGGGGCCCACCTCGTTAGAGAGGGAGCCTCTCTGCACCTGCTCTCCTGCTTCCTGTGAGCAGGCGACAGACTGCAGGTGGCAGGGGGTGCTCCAATCTAGCAGCTGAGGGAGCGTGGCTTCGTGGCCCGCAGTCCCTGTGCGGGAGGCAGGAGCTCCAGGGTCCCTCAGAGCAGCCCCTTCCTGCCCAGCTCTGTGATCCAGGAGCTGCTGAGCTCCGAGCAGGCCTTCGTGGAGGAGCTGCAGTTCCTGCAGAGTCACCACCTGCAGCACCTGGAGCGCTGCCCCCACGTGCCCACGGCTGTGGCCAGCCAGAAAGCAGTAATCTTCCGCAATGTACAGGACATCAGCCGCTTCCACAGCAGGTGGGTGGGAAGGTGGGTGGGAAGGTGGGTGGGAAGGTGGGTGGGCTCACGCACACACACACCCGTCCACGTGTAGAGGCCCTGTAGGGCCAGGTCTCCTGCAGGTGGCTTGGAGCGAAAGAGGGAGAACCTGTGCTGCCTTGATTTACCCCTTGGCGCCCCTTCCCTCGAAACCCAGACGTGTGTACCTGGCTTGCTCATGGGAAGGCCTGTGGCGTACCCACTGCTGACAGGTGCATGCACACCCTCACATGTGTACACACATGAACACATACATGTGTCCAGGTACCGTCTTTAACAGCACACACCCATGTGCATGGCACGTGCACATCACCTATGTGCACACACAGGCATGCCCGTGTACGTTAGACACATGGACTCGTGTACATGTCTCCATGCTTTATGCACACCTGTGCACATGCACTTTTGCACACCTTTCATCTGCACACTTGTGTATACATGCAGAGCACGCAGCACCTCCTTCCCCCCACGTGCCTGTGTGCAGCCACATGCATGTTCATACACATGTGCATGCCTCCACAAATGCGTGCATATGATATTCATGTGTTCTTTTGTACACAAGTACTTCCTTGCATGCCCACACCTGTCCGCACACCCTCAGGTTGCAGGGGCCAGCTTCCTCCCAGAGGTGAGGGCTCAGGGCCAAACCATGGGGCCCGGGCTGAGTCTTGACGCCATCCCCCTCCACGGCAGCTTCCTGCAGGAGCTGCGGCAGTGTGAAACGGACGACGACGTGGCCATGTGCTTCATTAAGAACCAGGCGGCCTTTGAGCAGTACCTGGAGTTCCTGGTGGGGCGCGTGCAGGCTGAGTCGGTGGTCGTCAGCACAGCTGTCCAGGAGTTCTACAAGGTGCCCCCCCCGAGCTCATGGGCTCCCTCTGGAGGCTCAGTGAGCCCAGACATCCTCCCAGGCTCAGCCTGGCCTGCCTGCATCAGAGCCTCTGCCCATAGCCTCCCCATGGCCCCCCTGGGCCTCTGTTCTGAAATGGGGGCAGAGCCGCATCTGCAGCCCTGGACTCCTGGGCAGGCTGCTTCAGCAATGGAGACCTGTGCTTGTCACCGACTGTCATCAAGAGGTGATGACAGCTGTCACTCCTGTGCTTGTCACAGACTGTCATCAAGAGGTGTGACAGCTGTCACTCAGGGTGCAGGGCTATGACCCACTGTCCAGCTCTCAGGGACTCAGCCATCAGGGAGCCTCACATTCCTGCCCTAAAACCCCCGTTCCTGTTCCCACAGAAATACACGGAGGAGACCCTGTCGGCAGGAGACCCCTCTCGGCCCCCACCACCGCCCCTGCAGCACTACCTGGAGCAGCCAGTGAAACGCGTGCAGCGTTACCAGGCCTTGCTGAAGGTGGGCCCCGCCTCCCCTGCCCACGCTGGGTCTCTTGGGGTCCAGCTGTGGGGCAGCCTGAGCCCTGATCTCCGTCCCGGCCCCAGGAGCTGATCCGTAACAAGGCGCGGAATAGACAGAACTGTGCGCTGCTGGAGCAGGCTTACGCCGTGGTGTCCGCCCTGCCGCAGCGCGCCGAGGACAAGCTGCACGTGTCCCTCATGGAGAACTACCCCGGCACCCTGGAGGCCCTGGGCGAGCCCGTCCGCCAGGTCGGGGAGGGGCCGGGGCGCAGGTGATGTGGGCGGGTATGGGGTGCTGCCAGGAGGTGTGGGCGTGCTCATGAGTCGGGCAGGGCACTGTGGGGTCTGCACGCCGGGCGTCCTGGCCGGCCACCGGCTGACCGCAGCCCACACCCTCCCCAGGGCCACTTCATCGTGTGGGAGGGTGCGCCAGGGGCCCGCATGCCCTGGAAGGGCCACAACCGCCACGTGTTCCTCTTCCGCAACCACCTGGTGATCTGCAAGCCCAGGCGGGACTCCCGCACCGACACCTTCAGCTACGTGTTCCGGAACATGATGAAGGTGTGCAGGAGCCGGGTGGGGTCCCCGTCCCTCAGCTCCGGTGATGCCGCTGGTCCGGGGTGGCTGAGTGTTTCCTGGTCGGGGCCCACGTCTGTTGGGGAGGGTCCAGCCGTGTCCCCTCCCTGCACTGACGCCCTCCCCAACCCACAGCTGAGCAGCATCGACCTGAATGACCAGGTGGAGGGGGATGACCGCGCCTTCGAGGTGTGGCAGGAGCGGGAGGACTCTGTGCGCAAGTACCTGCTGCAGGCACGGACGGCCATCATCAAGAACTCGTGGGTGAAGGAGATTTGTGGCATCCAGCAGCGTCTGGCCCTGCCTGTGTGGCGTGAGCATCCACCTCCCCGTGGGGTCGGGGGGCTTAGCTGGGATGAGGCACCCGAGCCTGTTCCTGTAGCCACACGGGTCCTTGGCCAGGTGGGTAGGAGGGGTGGGCTGGGTCCCGGGACTGACAGCTCAGCCAGCTTGCAGCCTGTGACGGCTACAGCCTCACGGGGAGCCCTGGGGCTGGGTAGAGTCGGCCCTGACCGGAGGTGGGGGACACCGTGGGGGCCCCAAGCACAGGGCACCCACCCGGATTGTGTCAGGGGCTGTGAAGGGTCTGGCAGCCAGGGTGTGAACAGAATCTTCCCCCAAGCCCGCCCTGGTCTCTGTTAAACACACACCTCCCTCGTGCACCTGACTCCAGATGGGGACCTTGGATGAGGGATGACAAGGGACAGTCCCCATAATGGCCACACTGTCAGATGTGGGGCTTGTGGCACAGGGCAGGTGACCTGCCAGGTGCACTGGGGGTGCCGCAGTCCCACATCCCCCCTCAGAGGGGGCTGTGTGTGCCCTCAGGGCCCCCAGACTTTGAAGAGGAGCTGGCTGACTGCACGACCGAGCTGGGCGAGACGGTCAAGCTGGCCTGCCGCGTCACAGGCACACCCAAGCCCGTCGTCAGCTGGTACAAAGGTAAACCCAGAGCCGGGGGCCACAGCCTTCTAGTCCCAGATGCTGGCCCTGCCAGCCGAGAGAAATGGGCTGTGAGGGCTGGGGGCACAGTGTGGGGTTTGGCCAGGTGTCCGGGGCATGAAGGACCGGCCTCATACGTCCACTTACCACCCACTTTCCAGCATGGCAGGGACACGGAGATGCAGAGGCTTGGAGAGGAGGGAGTCAGGACCTCGAGGAGGACTTGGCTTTGCAGAGCTGTTAGTTGTACGTCAGGGCTGACTGCGACCAGAGGGCCCAGTTAAAGTAGCGGCTGGGAGAGCCACCTAGGGAAAGATCTGGGTGTCCCTCCCAGGGGCGTCATCTCTCCCAGAGACAGCACATGACACACACAGGGTGGAGCCAACCAGTGGTTTCCCCAGCCCTGGTGTCCAGGGTTTTGCAGGCTTAGCCGTGGAATCGTGGCTCACTGCTCTGTAGCGGGCCTTGGGCTCCAGCCCTTCGGGGGGCCAAGCTGATGCTGCCTGGGCCAGGGAACCCGGGAATCTCAGAAGTCCACAGTCAGCATAGATGGTCCCGTGTGGGAACAGGCACTCTTACCAGCCAGGACATCCCAAGAGCCCGAGGTTACCTCCCAGAGCTGGGGCCTCTCTCTGGGCAGCATCCATCCTCCCCTGGGCAGGAGCTGTGTCGGGTTTGAGCAGCGGAGGTACACAGTTTGGCTGTCATCTGTCACCTTGGCTGTAATGCCAGGAACCTGCTGGGGAGGGCCAAGAGGGGACCTGGGACGCCAGACTGGGAGCCGCCCTGGGAACTGGGGGACTGGGCTCGGGTGGCTGTGGACTCCAGGGGTGTGTTGAAGGCCGAGCTGGCCCATTTGTCGAGGGGGTGGCTGGCCATGTGGAGACAGCTTGGTGTCCAGATGTGCACACAGTTGGAGCTGGACATCTGCCGGTGGGGGGGTTCCATTGACAAAGGGTGGTATGCAGATGGGCTGGGTGGGAGGAGGAAGCACCAGGCCTGGGAGGACCCTGCAGAGTCAATGCCTGTGGGGATGCAGGTGGAGGGGCCGAAGGGTGCTTGGAGAAGTGCAGGTAAGGCTCAGGAGAGGGTGTGGCCGGAGACTCGCAGAGCATCCGACCTGCCAGCTGACGCAGTGTGTGCAGGGGTGAGGTCTGAGCACCCAGGCTTGAGAGCTCCCACTTCCAGAGTCTGCAGAGGAGAGAAGAGGCGAGCCCAGGGGAAGGAGCGACCAGGGAGGTGGGGGCCCAGGAAGCCAGCCAGGGAGTGGGCAGGGTGCCCAGGGCTGCCGGGGTCCCTGGAACTGTGGAATCTCCTATTCTACCCCTCATGCATGTGCAGGTTGGCCTATCACGATTAACACACACATGCATTACACACACTTGTGCACACTTAGAGACACACAGAGACGTGGTACATCTCATGCGTATATACATACATGCCACACATACATGTTACACATGCATGTATGTTAACACTATACGTGTAACATACAGATACATACCACACACACTACACATACATGCATGGTATACAGTACATGCAAATACCACGCACATGAATATGTATACAGGTACACATATGTACATGCCACATACACATGCATCATGCACGGTGCACACTACCTGTGCCTACGCAATGACAGCTATATACATAGATACATGCAAACATCACTGCACATACATGGCTACAGGCACACTTCACACTGCACACATAAGTATACATATTAGAGACCACATATGTGCACACATGGATACTGCACACATATACATATGTACACAGCCACATACAACACACATGCACAGATCCATGCAACACACATACATGCTAAACAGACACCACACGTGTATGTTCATCAACACTGTATACTTGGCCCATCCCAAAACAGTCACCAGCCCTGGCACAGTCAGGTGTGTGGTTAGGCCTTCACACTGAGAGACCTTGCCGTCCCGTCCCTGGCCGGGAAGGAAGCATGCATTGGGCAGAGAGGGGTGGTCAGTGTGCGTTCACAGCAGGGTGATTTACTTCACATTCTTCAGATATTTGTATTAGAAGGCCATGCACTTGGAGGCACGAGGATGTGGCTGGAGGAGTGGGGGTGAGGCTTAGGCCCCTGCTGCCCCGGGGAGACTTTGGGCTGCTGTGTTCCCTGCAGGGGCAGGTGCAGGGAGAGGAAGCGTGGAGGGGGTGTGGGCAGTGATTCTGAGAAGGGGCTGGAGCCCCTAGGCTGGGCAGGAAGGGGTGAAGAGGGGTCAAGTGCCTGAGCTGGGGTTACCAAGGGCTCAGCTGCCCTAGGGGATGGCCTCTCTGGGGCTCAGTTCCCTCAGCCTGGCCCCTGCCTCAAGCTGGTGGCCAAGATGGACAGAGAGAGACAGAGTAAGAGACAGAGACAGAAAATAGAAACAGACACAGAGACAGAGGCAAAGAGAGGTTGAGTCTGAGACAGAGACGCAAAGAAAAATTGAGACAGAAACGTAGCGCTAAGGGGAGCTCAAGTCAGCCTCTCCATTCAGGGCTGCAGGTCAGCCTGGAGGCTGGACCCAGTGGGAGCCTGGCCCCGAGCCACAGCTGTGGGCCCACCATCCCCTCCCCAAGCATGATTGCAGCCCCCAGACCAGGCCCAGCATCTCGGCCCTGATGGGGTGAGCCCTCGGGGTCCCCACCTGGGTGATGGCCCCTGCTCATCCTTTCCAGATGGGAAGCCAGTGGAGGTGGACCCCCACCACATCCTCATCGAGGACCCCGACGGCTCGTGTGCCCTCATCCTGGACAGCCTGACCGGTGTGGACTCCGGCCAGTACATGTGCTTCGCGGCCAGTGCCGCTGGCACCTGCAGTACCCTGGGCAAGATCCTGGTGCAGGGTGAGCCTGGAGGCCTGCCCAGGGGAGGAGTCACCCTGACTGCCCACCATGGCAGGCCCGGCTGCGGTGGGGATTGCTGGGGGCTCATAGAGGGTACTGGGAGGCCGGGACCTGCAGCCCTTCGCAGGCATCACCCTCAGCTTCATCAGGGCAGCTCTGTGCGTGTGACTGTGCATGTCTCTCTCTGTCCGCGAGTCTCTCTTCATCCTTTGATCTCTGTCATTTTCTGTTTCTCCATCTCTGTTTATCTGTCTCTATCTCCCTCAATTTCTCTGTCCCTCTCTCTATCTCTGTATTTCTCTCTGTCTCTGCCTTTATCTCTGTCTCTGTCTCTCCCCTCCACAACCCCACAGTCCCACCACGGTTCGTGAACAAGGTCCGGGCCTCGCCCTTTGTGGAGGGAGAGGATGCCCAGTTCACCTGCACCATTGAAGGCGCACCGCACCCGCAGATCAGGTGAGGCCCAGGCCTGCCCGGGGATGGGTGTGGGGGCCGGCTCCCGCCTGGGGCACAGGGCATGGACAGCGTGTTCCCAGGTCAGGGGTGGGCTGGACATGGCTACCAGTCTTCAGCTGAGAATGGGCTTTGGGGACTCTGGATCATTCTGGATGTAGGCCCCTCAGCCAGGAGGACACAGCCAGGCTGGGTCTTGGCTTCTAGAAGGGTGGGCTAAGGACCCTGGGGGTCTGGGGGCAGTACAGTGTGGTCCTGAGCACAGGGAGCACAGCTGGGGGCGGCCCTTAGACAGGACATGGGCAGAGGGTGGCCGGAGCCTCACGTGCCCCCTGGGCGGATTCCAGGTGGTACAAGGACGGGGCCCAACTCACCCCTGGCAGCAAGATCCAGATGCTGAGTGATCCCCGCAGCGGCCTGCTGGTGCTGGTGATCCGGGCAGCCAGCGAGGAGGACCTGGGGCTCTACGAGTGTGAGGTGAGTGGTGTAGGAACGGGCCCTGCCCTGGGGCCGAGGCTCTCCTTGCCGGCCATCCTCTGGGGTCTCATCATGGAGGGCTGAAGAGCCAGAGGCCAGGGAAAACCATATCCACTGCTACATGCTTCCCCGATGGCAGGCCAGAGGCCACCAGGCCACTGTCATCCCCCAGTCATAGGCCAGAGGCCACCAGGCCACTGTCATCCCCCAGTCATAGGCCAGAGGCCACCAGGCCACTGTCATCCCCCAGTCATAGGCCAGAGGCCACCAGGCCACTGTCATCCCCCAGTCATAGGCCAGAGACCACCAGACCACTGTCACTCCACATCACAGGCCAGAGGCCACCAGGCCACTATCATCCCCCATCACAGGCAGAGGGCCACCAGGCCACTGTCACCCATCATAGGTAGAAGGCCACCAGGCCACTATTACCTCCATCACAGGCCAGAGGCGACCAGGCCACTGCCACCTCTCATCACAGGCAGAGACCACAAGGCCACTGTCACCCCATCACAAGCAGAGGGCAACCAGGCCACTGTCACCTCCATCACAGGCTAGAGGCCACCAGGCCACTGTCACCACCCACCACAAACCAGAGGCCACCA
Source organism: Leontopithecus rosalia (assembly GCA_028533165.1). Lineage (NCBI taxonomy): Eukaryota > Metazoa > Chordata > Mammalia > Primates > Cebidae > Leontopithecus > Leontopithecus rosalia. The sequence goes on along the minus strand of CM052666.1, from coordinate 43,248,775 downwards.
GGCCACTGTCACCCCCCATCACAGGCCAGAGGCCACCAGGCCACTGTCACCCCCATCACAGGCCAGAGGCCACCAGGCCACTGTCACCCCCATCACAGGCCAGAGGCCACCAGGCCACTGGCACTCCCCATCCCAGGCCAGAGGCCACCAGGTCACTGTCACCCCCATCCCAGGCCAGAGGCCACCAGGTCACTGGCACCCCCATCCCAGGCCAGAGGCCACCAGGCCACTGGCACTGGCACTGCAGCCACACCACTGCTCCTCCTCCTGGCCTGGCCTTATTCTTCCTCTGCCCTCAAGCCTCTCCTCTGCTCCCACGTCAATCTGGATGCCTTGTTCGCTGCTTCCCTGGCCATTTCAAGGATGCCACTTGGTTTTTGCCTTTAGGGGGCCTTGTGTGGCCCCATGAACTTCGTCATTCATGTCAAACGGAGTGTCAGTAATCCCGTGCAGCCTGGCCCTGCTCAGGTGCCTTTTCCCTGTGGAGACGTCCAGCCTCTGGATGAACAGAGCTGCCTTCTGCTCCAGCCCCTGCGTCTGCCGGGCCCAGTCCTCTGGTCCATCAAGGCCTGCGGTGGTCAGGGTGGCTGTGTGCCAACTGCGGGCACCCCAGGCTCCAGGCTCCAGAGTCCAGACTCTTCCCGGGGCACTTGTCTGGCCACTGCCCTCCCATGTGGCACTCTCGCTCATGAAGCAGAGACCCGGCTCTTGACTTGCACTGTCTGGTATCATCACTACTGGCCATACATGGGGATTTACATTTAAATTTAAATCAGCTCAAGTTAAATCCAAAGCTGGGTGCTGTGGCTTACGCCAGCAATCCCAACAATTTGGGAGGCCAAGGCAGGAAAATCGCTTGAACCCAGGAGTTTGAGACCAGCCTGAGCAACATATTGAAACCCTGTTATTTAAAAAAAAAAAAAAAAAAAAAAGCCATTAAAAAATGACCCAGGCACAGTGGTGCATACCTGTGGTCCCAGTTACTCGAAGTTGAGGTGGGAGGATCCCTTGAGCCCGGGAGATGAAGGCTGCAGGGAGCTGAGATTGTGCCACTGCACTCCAGCCTGGGCCACAGAACGAGACCCATCTGTAAAAAATACATAGAATTAAGTTAAAGTCTGTGCCCCGGCCAAATGTCCCATGCTCAGAGCTGCATGTAGAAGGGGCAGACGGAGAGCATCCTCCTCACTGCAGAGGCCCTGGGACTGTGTGGGTCCCCCAGGGATGCTGTGGCTGGCCGGGGCCCTACCCCTTGGGGGAGACATACCAGGGTGGGGGTTGCCCATGCTCCCAGTGTGGCCCCAGGGAGAGGGCCCTGCCCGTTGGGAGCCCTGGACTCTGAGCCGGCCCTCCGTCCTTGCAGCTGGTGAACCGGCTGGGTTCCGCAAGGGCCAGTGCGGAGCTGCGCATTCAGAGCCCCGCGCTGCAGGCCCGGGAGCAGCACCACAGGGAGCAGCTCGTGGCTGCCGTGGAAGGTAAGTCCCACCCCTGCCCTCACCACCAAGGCAACTCCCACGGCTCAGACCCAGGCTGGACCCTCAAGGGCCTGGCCATGTCCTGGAGCATGAGACTCACCCTTCCCAGTCAGGATCTGCTGCCTGGAGGACTCTGGAGGAACAGCTAGGCTGGCATCTTGTGGCAGGGAGAGCCACAGATGGGAGATGAGGAGGCTGCTGTGGGCCAGGTGCAGGTCCCAGGTCCCAGCCCCTGGCTGGAGGCAGCACCTGTGTGGGCTGGTGGAGGTGGAGAGGCCACTCTGGGTGGGTGTCATTCGCAAAGCCCTGCTGTCATCCTGGGGAGGGAAGTATGTGAGCGGAGGCCAGGCCTACACCCAGGGCAGCTCGCCGGCAGCGGGCAGATTACAGCAGGAACAGTAGGAAGGACGTCTCTGTGGAGTCTGGGCAGCTGGGCCCCAGCTTGGCTCCCAGGTGAAGGGGCAGGTGTCAGGGGCCTGGCCCCTCCACTCAGGGTAGGGCTGGCTGTGAAGGCACCTGGCCTGGTCTGGGGCTGCTCCGGGGTCCTGGGAGAGCCTTGGGCTACAGAATGACCTCACCAGGGATGGAAGGTGAGGGATGGAGGGTTGGGGGGATCAGCAGGGATGGAGGGAGAGGGACAGGCGGGGCGCATCACCTCACTCCTCCTGGATGCTTTGTTCAGGGCAGGGGCAGCCAGGGTAGGAAGGGTGTCATCGGGCATCCATTGTGGGCTCCCAGTTGGAGCTGCCCCTCTAGACAGGTGATGAGCCTCCCATCCCTGGGGACATGCAAGCGGAGGGACACCTGGCGGGGCCACAGCTCCCACTGTGGATGGGTTGGACACGTGTCCTGCAAATCGTAAACACTGGCATCCCAGCTCAACTCTCTCTCAGGGCAGTGTCTGAAAGCCAGGTGCCCGTCTGGGTCCCACAGAGTCTGGGCATCTTCGACGCCTTCCATGACCCTCAGGGAGCCCGCTCACTTGCCGGGTGGGGGTCCTTGTTCCTCAGCCCCCACGGCGAGTGCCCCATGTCTGACGTGTCTCTGGGGCCCCATGACCTCCGTCAGCCCCACAACGTGGTGGCCACAGCACCTCACAGAACGACTTCTGCAGCCACCGCGCCCCAGCCTGTCACGAGTTCTGTGTCTTGCGGCCACAAAGTGCCAGCAGGGACATGCAGGGCTGCCTCTTGCTGGTGACAGGAGTATCCTGTGCAGTCGTCACAAGTCTCTGTCTGGGTCTGGAGGAGGGGTGGCAGGGAGAGAGGCCACGTGTGCTGGACAGGGCGGCGGCACCTCAGCGCGACGAACCTGGAGCTGGAGCCAACGCCTCCCCGCTTCTAACCCCTGCCTGCTGCTTCCTCTTTAACCCGGCAGCTCTGCAGCCGGAACGGGCCCTGCCAGGCCTGTGGGGTGGGCGCTGCCCCCTCGCTCGCGAACCACGCTGCGCACGGCTGCACCCCTCCCATGGTTGCAAATACTCAGGTCCACAGCCAATCAGGTGGCAGTTTAGGCCCATGAGTGAAGGTGCCAGGAGTATATGGGCCCAGAGGTGCCAGGCTTCAGCCCCAAGTGCAGGCAGGATGATGGGGGCAGCCCTGGGTTTTCCATCACTCTGTGCAGCTCCCATCACTGGCCAGCAGGTGGCGGACACACCGGCCTTCTCTGGGGTCGGGTTGGTCCAAGCACACAGAGCCCTGGCTGAGCGCAGTGGCTCACGCCTGTAATCCCAGCACTTTGGGAGGCGCGGGCGAGCAGATCACAAGGTCAGGAGTTTGAGACCAGCCTGACGACATGGTGAAACCCCATCTCTACTAAAAATACAAAAATCAGCCAGGCATGGTGGCACACACCTGTAATCCCACCTACTCAGGAGGCTGAGGCAGGAGAATCACTTGAACTTGGGAGGCGGAGGTTACAGTGAGCCGAGATCATATCATTACACTCCAGCCTGGGCAACAAGAGTGAGACTCCGTCTCAAAAAAATAATAAAAAAAAAACACACACAGCCTTTTTGTTGGATCAAATTCTCTCCTCCCATGAGCTCTCTCCCTCCCTGTGAAATACACACCTACACATGGGCACGCACACACAGAAATGCACAGGACCGGTGGCTCCCACCAGATGTGGGTAGTCCCTGGCATACATGTGCCCCTCCTCTGAGATGGGCATAAATTCTTTCTCCACATGGCAGTCTAGCAAAGCACACAGTGCCCCACCCCAACCCAGAGCTGCAAGGCTGTGTGCCCCAGGCCACGTCACTTGACTTTTCTGGGCCTCCTGCTAGGGGTGGTGAGGAGGGTCACGGAGTTGCGAGGCTGGTGGCCTGTGGCCTACCCACTAGCCAGCTGGCCAGGGCTGGGAGGGGCCATCTTTGTGCCCAGATGATTCTGCCCGGGAGCTGCAGAGAAGGAGTTTTTGAGGTGACTGGGAGGAAGGAGCTGCCTGATCCCAGATGCATCCCATCCCGTCACTGGAACCACAGGCCCCAGCCTGCTGGCTCTGGGGAGGGAAGCAGCCAGGAAAAGCAGGAGAGACCATGGGGTGTGTGGACCGAGGTTGCTCCTAAAGGGAGACTGGGCTGCCTGCCCACTTGGAGCTCAGGACCCTGCGCAGCATCCCCTGGCGCTGTTCTTGGCAGGACTTCTGTGGCCTCGTGCCACAGAGCTCAGATGTGCCACTTTCAGGACTCCAGATCCCTCCCCTTGAGGATTTTTTGTAACAGAGGCCCTGGCTGTCTCAGCCTCAATGTGGCTGCTGGCTCCATGTGCAGCCACAGGCCATTGCTGTCCCTTCCAGGACTCGGCTTCTGTGTCTGAGAAGTGGGATTGTAGGTCTGACAATTTCACAGGGCTCCCTCGGCACATGGGTGGAAGGAGAAGCTGGGATTTCTGTGCAGGGAGTGTAGGTAGGGCCCTCATTCTCCCCACAGCCCCTGCAAAACCCTCATGAGGGACAGAGTGTCCTGCCTTCATGAGGGGACGTACTGTCCTCAGTCCTCATTGTGCAGCCACTCGGAGCAGGCATTGTCACCTCCACATCAGAGACCAGGGAACTGGGGCTCTGAGCAGACAGCCTGGCCGGGGACAGCTTAGCCGGCGACTCCACTGCTGTGCCACTCAGAGTAGCTCAGCCCCCGGCCCTGGCTGGTCTGTAACCCTCGCTATTCCAACTGTTCTCTTTGTAGTCACTGAGCAAGAGACTAGAGTCCCCAAGAAAACCGTCATCATGTAAGTGCAGGCGTGTTTCTAGCCTTCCTCTGACTGCTGTGCCTCCTGCATGCCACTGACCTGCCTGTGTCATGCCCGTGTGGCCCAGCCACCTGCTTGCTGCCCGCCTGCTCACATAACATTCACCTTCTGACTGCCAGCACCGCCCGGGTACCCAGACACTCCACACTCACTGCCCTGTCCCCAGGCCCTCAGCGCCCTCCGTGGTC
>CM052666.1:43213932-43234230 GCA_028533165.1 Leontopithecus rosalia | reverse complement strand
CAGGGGCTTGTGATAATAGCTTACAAAGCAGTTTATGTTTTTCAAAGATACACAGTGCAAGCAAACAATGGTGCCCTTAAGGTGGCTTGTTAATCCTGTTTTCCATCAGGAGGTAGAACAAAGGCTTAGCTCCTGGGAAAATATGGGCAGGGGTCTCTGCCCCTCTCAGGCATCTCAATTGCGGCAAGACTATTGCTTATACAGAGACTGATGGGGACATGAAAGCAGACAGCACAATGTCCTCGTAAACCGCAGACCTTTGCTTTGTATTGTTTTTGCCTCAGTGACTCAGCCCGAGACCTTTCTCTGATCTCAACAGCCCTTGAGAGGGGGGAATGCAGATAGGTCCAGGAGCCAAAATATGGCGAGTCACGCTAACTGTCTCAAGCCTTTGGCGCGAACGCTGCACCTGGCTTCGTGACAGCCACCGCCTGTTTCCAGGTGACCCCAGGGCAGCCCCCCCAGGTAGAATAATCAAGGTGGTACTGCTCCCAGCTGCCTTGCTCACTGTAGTCCCAGCTACTCAGCGGTGGCCATCCACTCCTGCCCTGTGCCCACCCCTCCCTTGTCCTGCACACTCCCGTGTCTACCAGCAAACTCTCCTTGGGCTTCGGAACTCTACCAAGAGTATCCTCTTTCTTCGTTTATATATGAATTATTTATTGAGACAGGGTCTCATTCTGTCGCCCACACTGGAGTACAGTGGCGTGATTATGACCTGCTGCAGCCTCAACATTTTAGGTGCCAGCAGCCGTCCCACCTCAGCCTCCTGAGTAGCTGGGTCCTGGGTTCAAGCTGTTCTTCTGCCTCAGCCTTCCGAGTAGCTGGGTCTGCAGGCACGCACCACCAAGTCCAACTAATTTAAAAAGTTTTTTTAGAGATGGGGTTTCACCATGTTGGTCAGCCTGGTCTTGAACTCCTGGACTCAAGTGATCCGCCTGCGTCGGCCTCCAAAGTGCTGGCCTGCATGGTGAAACCTCATCTCTACTAAAAATACAAAAATTAGCTGGATGTAGTAGGGCGCCTGTAGTCCCAGCTACTCGGGAGGCTGAGGCAGAAGAATCACTTGAACCCGGGTGGCAAAGGTTGCAGTGAGCTGAGATCGTGCCACTGCACTCCAGCCTGGTGACAGAGCGAGACTCTATCTCAAAAAAAAAAAAAATGAAAAAATAAAATTTTGGAGGGGCCTAGAGTGTGTTGTTTTCAATACACTGTTGAAGACAGAATTAACTGCTAGTATGTGTGGAAATCTTCCGTTGCCCTTTCTCCTGTATGCAAGGAAACCTTGTCTTGGTGTGTCTTACTCACTTCTGCACCCGGCCTGGTAGCTGGCACAACATGTGTCAGAATGAACAGGGTGTGGGGTCATCTGTGTGACAGTGTGGGTTAAATCCCTGCAGTGCACTGAAGACTGTTGTAAGAGACACGAGACTGTACCTCCCAGGAGCTGATGTTCCAGTTCCTGGGTGTGTCACGCCAGGCCTGGCTCCCACCTGGACTTCCACCGGCCAGGGGGCCTCCCCAGCTGAGACTGATTATCTCCCAGTCCTGGACACTGGAAAGCTGAGGTCAAGGCCGGCTCCTCCTGGGGCCTCTCCTGGGCCTGTAGACGCCGTCTCTTCCTGTATCCTCACAGGGTCAGCCCTCTGTGGGTGTCTGCCCATCGCCCCTTCTTAATGAAAGCTAAGTTCTGTTGCATTATAGCCACCCCGATGGCCTCATTTTACTGTCATTTCCTCTAAAGGGCATTTTTCCTAATGGTCTAGTTCTGAGGTCCTGAAGTTTCCAGCTTCAACGTACAGATTTGGTGGGGTGGACACAACTCAGGCCCTAACACAGAGTCAGATGCTGTCACGGATCAGGCAGCGACACGGGAAAGAGGCAGCCAGGGCATAGGGCAGGGCAGGGAACCTGCGGGCCTGGCGGAGCTGGCGGAGGGAGCAGTGCAGCCGTGGGGCTGGGCTCTGGCTGAGGTGGAGGCACCCCCAGCTGGAGGCTGGGATGCATGCCTGTCCTGCCTTGGCACCTGGGGTGCCCCTTGGGGCTCTAGGTAGTGAGCCAACAGCCAGATGCCCTGTGTCCAGGTGTCAGGCAGAAGTGGGGCTTGGTCCACAGGGCTGCGCTGCGCCTGTTGGTGATGGCCTCCTGGCACGTGTGCCCAAGTCTCCTCCAGCATTCCTGGGACTCAGCCTTGCTGTGGGTGGTTTCTGATCCCGTGTGTGTGTTTTTTGCTGCCTGAGACTCAAATGTGGGGCTCCTGAGGCAGGGGTGGGCTCCAGGAGCAGGTGATGGTCACTGACACTGAGTGTGTGTTTCCTCTCCACATAGGACATCAAGGACGCCCTGCGCAGGTACTAGCCCAGCCTCTTGCGGGGGTGGGGCAGGAGGGTGGGGGGGAGGGGGTGGGGGGGCCTGGCTGTTGGCCACAGGGATCACACCTGGGCTGTCCCCTCTAGGGTCCAGGATGTGAAGCTGCAGCCTCCGGAAGTTGTGCCCATGGAGCTGAGGACCGTGTGCAGGGTCTCGGGACTGGTGGAGACACTGCAGAGGTTTCGAGGTGGGTGCGGAGGCCCCAGGTGGGGAGATGGCTCCAGGAGGGGACCCCCCAAGGACCTTGGGCCCCCCCAAGCAGCCAGCCACATGTTCTGTGCCCTGCCGCTGCCAGCTCCAGACTCACAGTGTCATGGTGGTGGGTCTTGGGAGAACATCCTCGGCTCACACTGCTGGCGCCAGTTGTGTGTGTTTTCACACCCGACGGTTTTTCAACTTCCCGGGCACTAAGTGGGTATCCAAGGCTTCCGTTCCCGCATTGAGTGGGATTGCCAATGCTGGCACTACAGGAGTTACTACAGACCCTGCAGATTAAGGGCTCCGTCTCATGGGACTGCCCACTTGAGATGCCCGTCACAGCTTCCCGGGGCTGCCCCTGCCTCTGCCCCTGGCCCCTCTGCAGGTGTGAGCATTGGCTGGCACAGCCCGCGGAGCTTGGGACAGCACTTGACTCACCGTCGGGGGTTTGTTGTGAAAGACAGCACTCGGGAAGGGGCACAGAGCCTCCCAGCACCTCCACGTGTTCAGCCTGGAAGCTCTCAGAGCCCCAAGAGCTGCTTAGTGTCTTCATGGAGGGCCCATGGCAGGGTTAGGATTGATTAAATTGTTGTCATTGGTGATGGGGCTCAACCTCAGGACCCTTTCCCCTTCCTGAGGTCAGGGGCTGCGGCTCAGCGAGGGCTCAGCGTTCCCGCCCTCTGCTCACAGGATCGGTCCTTCTGGTGGCTGGCCCTCTGCTGGGTTTTCTTGGGTCCCCACCTCAGCCACTGTAGTGGCATCAACTCCTAAGGTGTGATGGAAAGGAACGTCTTACGATAACAGGAGGTGCTCCTGTGACTCAGGAAATTCCCAGGGTTCTGTGAGCTCCAGGCCAGGAACTGGGGACAAAACCCGCATCTGTTTCTTGTATCCCGGTCGCCCAGGGAAAGTCCTGTCCTCAGCCCTTGCCTGTCGTGGGAGCTGTGTGCAGACCTCCAGAGGTGGAGAGACCTGAAATCTGGGCGTGGTCAGGGTTGGACAGCCACCCTAATTCACGTCCTTCACTTGGGGTTTGAAAGAAAGAACGGGCTGGGTGCAATAGCTCCCATCTGTAATCCCAGCACTTTGAGAGGCTCACGTGGGAGGATTGCTTGAGGCCAGCAGTTCAAGACCAGCCTAGGAAACATAGCAAGACTCCCATCTCTACAAATAAAAAGCTAAACAATGAGCCGGCCATGGTGGCACACACCTGTAATCCCAGCAACTGGGGAGGCTGAGGCAGGAGGATCGTTGGAGCGCAGGAGGTCAAGGCTGCAGTGAGCCATGATTTCATCACTGCACTGCAGCCTGGGGTCATAGGGCAAGACCATGCCTCTTTAAAAAAACAAAAGAAAGCAACCGGCCAGGTGCAGTGGCTCACACCTGTAATCCCAGCACTTTGAGGGCTGAGGCTGAGACGGGCAGATCACCTGAGGTCAGGAGTTCGAGACCAGCCTGACCAAAGTGGAGAAACCCCGTCTCTACTAAAAATATACAAAATTAGCTGGGCGTGGTAGCGCATGCCTGTAATCCCAGCTACTCGGGATGCTGAGGCAGGAGAATGGCTTGAACCCAGGAGGTGGAGGTTGTGGTGAGCCGAGATTGTAGCACTGCACTCCAGCCTGGGTAACAAGAGCAAAACTCCATCTCAGAAAAAAAGCAACCAAGATTTCCTCTTGACATCTGGAGGCAAAACATGGGCCAATTTCTAGGACATTGTAAGTTGCAACTGGATGTGGTTAGGTAGGTTTTTTTCCAGGGAGGGGATGTCCGCCTGGACAGTAAGTTACTCCAGGAAGTGGGGAGGCTACAGGACCCTGGGGCAGACGGCCAAGGCCATCCGGCTGGGAGGATCCTACGCACACACCCAGGACCCGGGCAGGTGGCCCCAGCTTGCCCTTGGCTGTGCCTGGGTGACCTTGGGCCTCTCTCTGCAGGGGATGTGACCCTGGACCCGGACACCGCCAACCCTGAGCTGGTCCTGTCTGAAGACAGGCGGAGCGTGCAGCGCGGTGACCTGCGCCAGGCCCTGCCGGACAGCCCGGAGCGCTTCGACCCTGGCCCCTGTGTGCTGGGCCGGGAGCGCTTCACCTCAGGCCGCCACTACTGGGAGGTGGAGGTTGGGGACCGCAGCAGCTGGGCCCTGGGTGTGTGCAGGGAGAACGTGAACCGGAAGGAGAAGGGCGAGCTGTCTGCGGGCAACGGCTTCTGGATCCTGGTCTTCCTGGGGAGCTACTACAACTCCTCTGAACGGGCCTTGGCTCCACTGCGGGACCCGCCCAAGCGCGTGGGGATCTTTCTGGACTATGAGGCCGGACATCTCTCCTTCTACAGCGCCACTGATGGGTCACTGCTCTTCATCTTCCCCGAGATCCCCTTCTCGGGGACGCTGCGGCCCCTCTTCTCGCCCCTATCCAGCAGCCCGACCCCAATGACTATCTGCCGGCCCAAAGGTGGGGCTGGGGATGCCCTGGCTCCCCAGTGACTCCTGGAGGAGTCCTGTCGCCTCCTGCCCTCCAGGCCACGGAGTGTTCTGGCCACTTGGACGACCTGGAAGGAGGGAGTGTGCCCTTTGAATAAGAAGAGGAACTCCTGGTGCCTTTCTGAGCCTGTTTGGGAGAACCCCGATTCTAGCACTCCTGGAACCCGTGAGAGTGTGCGGCAGACTCGCCCTCCCGGGAAGACCCTTCCAGCCACCGGGTGCCACTTAGTGCCAACAGCCCTCACCAAAGCTGGGAACCCATGGCCCTAGTGGCTCTGGCCTGTGGTTCCAGAAGCTGCAGAAGCTCCCCCAGAGCTTGCAGAATCCAGGGTCCACCTAAGCGGCACAGCTCCTGCACCCTGGCCAACCCCCAAAATTCCTGTGCACCCCACCTCTGAAGCTGCTGGGGGAGGCAGCTGGGACGGGAGCCAGCCCATTCCTGTCTGTGGCCCCATAGTGGTTGAGAGCCCCTCAGTCCTGGGTGGGGCTGCTTCAGAACAATTAGGAGGCAGCCCCAGTGAGTTTTCAGAGAGATGGTGGGAGGAGCCAGTGAGGGCAGGAACCCAGAGTAGATGTCCCAGAATAAAGGGGCTTCTGGGAGGTACCCGGGCACAGATCCCTGTTGAGCAGGTGTGTGGGCCTGGAGGAGAGAGCAGAGCCAGAAGTGTCATCTGCAGGCCCACGTGGTGACTTGAAGCCTTCATAGGCCTGTCACCTTTGGGTTTTGCCCTTGCAAAATCTTCCCTGGTCTCTGGTGGCCCCTGAGGACCCAGGGTCCCAGCTGCTGCTTTCGGATATGCACTTCTGGCCACCAGCCTCGTAGTCCCCTTACCCTGGGAGGAGCAGGAGGGACCCAGAGTCTGGAGCACACAGAACATGGCAGGAGCCGGGTTTCGTGTTGGGTTGGGGTTTCTTTGTCCTCACGGTTCTGCTCTATTGTTAGCATCCCCACGTTAAATAAACTTTGGCTGCAAGTCATCCTGATACGGTGCCTGCTTAGCCTAGGACAATAGTGGGTGCCCCACTGTACCCAGCAGAGGGCAGGGCCCCAGGGAGGCTGGTGATGGGGCAGGCGGGAAGCTCGGGCAGAGTGGGGGCTGGGACAGGCAGCCGCTTCCCACGCCCAGGCACTGAGGAGTCACAGGTGGGCTGTCTGCTTTCTTTGCCCCAATATACACGTTCTGGCCGGGCGTGGTGGCTCGCACCTGTAATCCCAGCACTCTGGGAGGCAGAGGTGGGCAGATCACCTCAGATCAGGCGTTCAAGACCAGCCTGGCTAACATGGTGAAACCCCATCTCTACTAAAAATACAAAAATTTAGCCAGGCATGGTGACGGGTGCCTGTTATCCCAGCTACTCAGGAGGCTGAGGCAGGAGAATCACTTGAACCCGGGAGGCAGAGGTTGCAGTGAGCCAAGATTGCGCTCCAGCCTGGGTGATGAGTGAAACTCAGTCTCATAAAAAAGTGTGTGTGTGTGTGTGTGTGTGTGTGTACACACGTTTCTTAGGTGGAGCTATTGCAGGATTTTTTTTTTTAAGATAACCTGGTAGATGTTTCCTGTGTTCCATCGTGCTTTAGTGAGTAGTGTCCTGAATGTAGTTGACCGAATATTTAGGTCCCCACAAATTCCTGTGTTGAAATCCTCACCGCAAGTTCATGTTACGAGGACATGGGGCTTTGCGGATGTAATTAGGTCATGAGTGAGATCAGACCCTCATCCGTGGGGCCAGCTCTGCGTGTCTGCGTACTGAGGGATGGTGGTGTTTTTCCGGGTCCACAAGGGGGCGTAGTTTTGAGGGCAAGAACCTCCCAGCACCAGGCTCCCTTCCCCTCTCTCCATCGGGCGACTTAATGGTCTTTGTTTTAATTTTCTTGGGCGCGGGAAGCATCAAAAGTCAGTCACTCCAGCGGAAGTTCTAAGGAGCTCCTTTGTTAGCCAGGGGGCTTGGAGAAGGTGGGGGTTCCTCCCAGGTTAAAAGTCCTCTTCTTATGCCCCTTCGGACTCCATGTTTGGGTCCCCTTCCTCCCTCCCTCTCTCTCTTGCTGTCTCTCTCCCTGTCTCTCTGTCTCTCTCTCCCTGTCTCCCTGTCTCTCTCTCCCCCTCTCTCCCTGTCTCTCCCCCTCTCTCCCTGTCTCTCTCTCTCTCTCTCCCTCTCCCTGTCTCTCTGTCTCTCTCCCTCTCCCTGTCTCTGTCTCTCTCTCCCTGTCTCCCTCTCTCTCTCCCCCCTCCCTCTCCCTGTCTCTCTCTCTCTCTCCCTGTCTCCCTGTCTCTCTCCCTCTCTCCCTGTCTCTCTGTCTCTCTGTCTCTCTCTCCCTCTCCCTGTCTCTGTCTCTCTGTCTCTCCCTCTCTCCCTCTCCGTCTCTCTGTCTCTCTCCCTGTCTCCCTGTCTCTCTCTTCCCCTCTCTCCCTGTCTCTCTCTCTCTCCGTCTCCCTCTCCCTGTCTCTCTGTCTCTCTCTCCCTGTCTCCCTGTCTCTCCCCCTCTCTCTGTCTCTCTGTCTCTCTGTCTCCCTCTCCCTGTCTCTCTGTCTCTCTATCTCTCCCTCTCCCTGTCTCTCTGTCTGTCTCTCTCTCTCTCTCTCTCTCTCTCTGCAATCTACTTTCTGTAAACACTTTGGGGTTCAGTATTTATGAGCGCACTGCACCATGGTCTCCTCTCTCATTCTTGAGAGCATGAGGGACCAAGAACCTTGAAGAAAAGTCCTCTCGGGAGCCGAGGGCTCCCCTGAACCCCAGCAGTACATTGCTCATGCACCGTCTGGCATGAAGACAGTTGTCGTCCAGACCACATGTCCATGTCCTCCCCTGCATCTGCCATGCCTGCCTGACAGTAGCTGGCAACCCTTGGAGTGCCCACAGTGTCCCGAGAGCTGGGTGCAGGGGGCTGAGCCCCACCTGTGCAGCACCCAACCACTCCAGTGCTCCTGTGCCCTGGAGTCCCCTGCACCCCAGTGCCCAACTCGCCCCACACCGTCCCCAACTTGCCCTCTCCCACCACATGCTCCTTCTGTGCATCCAGTGCCCCCTGCACCTGTAGCCTCCCAGCGAACTGAGACCCCCCACCAGGGCCCACGGGTTGCCCGAGCTCTAGGTCCCCTTACTCCCTTGGTGGCCACGGAGCCCAGTGCCTCTGTGTTAGCAGTGCCTGGAGCCTCTGGTCACCCCACACCCATGCCCCGTGCACTCCAGGCATCCAGAGAGGCCCCTCACGCCCTGTTTCCTTTCTTCCCTCCTGCGTCCTCGCCCTTCCTAGGTGCCCCATGGTCACTGGGGCAACCCTGGCATCTGGGGGAGGTGGTGCAGAGCCACTTGTGAGCCTTAGTGGGCCTCCTGGCACCAGCCTGGAGCTCTGTCCCTGCTGTGCCCCAGGCCCCTGTGCTTGCCCTGCCCCTCCCAGCCCAGAGTCGCCTCCCCCGACCACCCTGACTTTTTGTAACAATTTTTTTTTTGCTCTTATTGCCCAGGCTGGAGTGCAGTGGCATGATCTTGGCTCACTGCAACCTCTGCCTCCTGGGTTCAAGCTCTTCTCCTGCCTAAGCCTCCTGAGTAGTTGGGATTACAGGTGCGCACCACCACACCCGGTTAATTTTTGTATTTTTAGTAGAGACGAGGTTTCACCATGTTGGTCAGGCTGGTCTGGAACTCCTGACCTCGTGATCTGCCTGCCTCGGCCTCCCAAAGTGCTGGGATTACAGGTGTGAGCCCCCACGCCCAGCAACAATTTAATTCTGGTATAGTTTTTCACACAGTAACATTCAGCAATTTCAAGTATACCATTCAATGGTTTTTACCAAATCTACCATCACCGTGATTCAATTTCAGGACATTTTCATCAAATCAAAAAGATGCCTCTGGCTTACTTCTAGTCTGCTAATATGTTTGATCAAAATTTGATCAAAAACTGATCTTTTCAAAAAACAATTTTTTTTTGAGATGGAGTCTCACTCTATCACTGAGGCTGGGGTGCAGTGGCACGATCTGAGCTCACTGCAACCTCTGTCTCCCAGGTTTAAGTGATTCTTCTGCCTCAGCCTCCTGAGTAGGTGGGACTACAGGCATGTGCCACCACACCCAGCTAATTTGTGTATTTTTAGTAGAGATGGGGTTTCACCATGTTGGCTAGGCTGGTCTTGAACTTCTGACCTCGTGATCCACCCGCCTCAGCCTCTCAAAATGCTGGGAATGCAGGTGTGAGCCACCGCACCTGGCCACAACTTTTTATTTCCTTTAATATTCTCTATTATTTTAATGTTTTTTATTTCAATAATTTCCACCTTCCTCTTTGTTGTTTTCTTTTTTTGAATTTAGTTTACTCTTCTTCTTTTTTTTTTTTTTTGAGATAGCATCTCCTGCTGCCCAGGCTGGAGTGCAGGGGTGCCATCTCAGCTCACTGCAAGTAGTCTCACTGTGTGGGCTCAAGCAGTCTTCCCACCTCAGCCTCCTGAGTAGCTAGGACCGCAGGTGTGCACCACCACACCCAGCTAATTTTTAAATTTTTCTTAGAGACAGGGTCCTTCTATGTTGCCCAGGCTGGTCTCAAATTCCTGGACTCACGTAACCCTCCCTTCTCAGCCTCCCCAAAATGTTGGCATTACAGGTGTGAGCCACTGTGCCCAGACTCTCTTTTTGTGTGTGAAACAGGGTCTCTTTCTGTTGTCTAGGCGAGAGTCTCAATGATCATAGCTCACTGCAACTTCGATCTGCTGGGTTCAAGCAATCCTCCCACCTCAGCCTCCGAAAGCACTGGGATTACAGGCACCAGCCACTGCACCCAGCCTTTTTCTGCTTTCTGTTTTTCTTTCTTTTTTTTTTTTTTTGAGATGGAGTCTTGCTCTGTCCTCCAGGCTGCAGTGCAGTGGTGTGATCTCTGCTCACTACAACCTCTGCCTCTTGGGTTCAAGCGATTCTCCTGCCTCAGCCTCCCGAGTAGCTGGGATTACAGGCGCGCACCACCATGCCCAGCTAGTTTTTGTATTTTTAGTAGAGACAGAGTTCACCATGTTGGTCAGGCTGGTCTTGAACTCCTGACCTCATGATCTGCCTGCCACAGCCTCCCAAAATGCTGGGATTACAGGTGTGAGCCACTGCCTTCTTAAAATTAAAGCTTAGGTTACTGGTTTCTGAACTTTCTTCTTTTCTATTTATTCATTTTTGAGATGGAGTCTCACTCTTGTCACCCAGGTTGGAGTGCAGCGGCACAATCTCAGCTCACTGCAACCTTGCTTCTTGGGTTCAAGTGATCCTCTTGCCTCAGCCTCCCAAGTAGCTGGGATTACAGGTGTGCACCACCACGCCCGGCTAATTTTTGTATTTTTAGTAGAGATGGGGTTTCGCCTCGTTGGCCAGCCTGGTCTCGAACTCCTGACCTCAGGTGATCCACCCGCTTCAGGCTTCAAAGCGTTGGGATTACAGGCATGAGCCAACATGCTCAACCCTTTCTTCTTTTCTTTTTCTTTCCTTTTTTTTTTTTGAGACAGAGTTTTGCTCTTGTCACCTAGGCTGGAGTGCAGTGGCCCAGTCTCTGCTAACTGTAACCTCCGACTCCCAGGTTCAAGCAATTCTCTTGCCCCAGCCTCTCAAGCAGCTGGGATTACAGTTGCCTGCCACCATGCCCAGCTATTTTTGTGTTTTTAGTAAAGATGGGGTTTTACCATATTGGCCAGCCTGGTCTCCAACCCCTGACCTCAGGTGATCCACCCAACTCAGCCTCCCAAAGTGCTGGGATTCCAGGCGTGAGCCTTTTCTTTTCTAAAGCAGGACTTTCTGGCTGTGCATTTCCCCCGGGGCGCTGCTTTAGCTGCACCCTTGACTTGCAGTGTGTCTTTTTCATTTTCATATGGCCAAAATACTTCCTCATTGTGATTTCTTCTTGGACACAGTTTAAAGTGCATTGATCAATTTTCAAACATTTGTAAATGTTCCAAGTCTCCTTCTGTGGTTTCCCTTAATTAAACTCCATTTCAGAAACGTTCTTTGTGTGGCTTCAGCCGAGACGCGTTTTATAGTCTGGCGACTGCCAGTGTCTTGGCTCCACGTGCACTGTGAGGAGCACATATTCTGCTGTTGGCCAGTGGAGGGTTCTGTTCCACCCGTGACCGTACCCACGGAGCCTAACTTATGGAGGTGACTGAAAGATGACAAAATGGTGGAGAGCCTAATGTTACTGAAAGAATTACGGCCAGGCACAGTGGCTCACGCCTGTAATCCCGGCATTCTGGGAGGCTGAGGCAGGCAGATCACTTGAGGCCAGGAGTTTGAGGCCAGCCTGACCAACACGGTGAAACCCTGTCTCTACTAAAAATACCCAAATTAGCCTGGCGTGGTGTCGCATGCCTGTAATCTCAGCTACTCAAGAGGCAGGAGAATCGCTTGGACCTGGGAGGCAGGTTGCAGTGAGCCGAGATCTCACCCCTCACTCCAGTCTAGGTGAAAGATCAAGATGCTGTGTCAAAAAAGAAGAAAGGATAATTTATCACTTACGTTTCCCAAGAGAAGGGGCACGCCAGGGGACCAGGGCCACATGAGGGGAACATAAAGGAGCAGGGGTAACCCTGGGCCAGAGCCTTTGATGGGATTTCTGTGGGAAAGACAAGACAGGACAGGGTAACACTTAGGACTGGTGACTCTCATTCTGACAGGCTTTGGGAACAGAGGCTGTCGCTAGCTGCGGGGTGCCTGACCTTGGGTTAATTTAGGCATAGTGGCTGGGGCTGAGGGCTTGTTAAAGAAGCTTGTTGGGGTGTGAGCTCTGGATTGGTTAGTCTAGAGGTTAAAGGTATGGTTCTGGGGAAGCCCTCTGCTGTCTCTGAGAAACGCCTGCCCTGGGAGGAGGAGGCTGTCTCTCCTGGGCCATCTTGGCCACACTTTTAGAGCAACAAAAATATAGAAAATAAAATATAGGCCGGGCGCAGTGGCTCACACCTGTAATCCCAGCATTTTGGGAGGCCGAGGCAGGCAGATCACGAGATCAAGAGATCGAGACCATCCTAGTCAACATGGTGAAACCCCATCTCTACTAAAAATACAAAAATTAGCTGGGCGTGGTGGCATGTGCCTGTGGTCCCAGCGGGAGGCTGAGGCAGGAGAATCACTTGAACCCAGGAGGTGGAGGTTTCGGTGAGCCGAGATTGTACCACTGCACTCCAGCCTAATGACACAGCAAGGCTCCGTCTCAAAAAAATAATAATAAAATAAAATATATAGTGAATACAATTGGCACTGTGATGACACGTTGCCAAATAGACCAATCTAGAATCTTGGAACACACAGTTGGGGCCAGGCATGATGGCTCACACCCGTATCTCCAGCACACTGGGAGGCTGAGGTAGGCGGATTGCTTGGGCCAAGGAGTTCAAGATCAGCCTGGCCAACATGGTGAAATCCTCTCTATGAAATACAAAACATTAGCCAGGCATGGTGGCACGTGCCTGGAATCCCAGCTCCAAGAGAGACTAAGGCGGGAGAATCTCTTGAACCCGGGAGGTGGAGGTTGCAGTGAGCTGAGTCCACACCACTGCACTCCAGCCTGGGCAACAGGGGCAAAACTCCATCTCAAAAAAAAAAAAGAGAACAGTTATAGATGTCAGTTTCGCTGAATTGTCTGATAGTGTTTTGTGACTCTTCTATATTCTTGCTCATTTTTCCTAGTTATTTTGTTCATTATTGAGGAAGTGCTATTGGAACCAGCCATTGTTGTTGAATTGTCCATTTTTCCCTTTAGTTCTGACAGCTTTTGCCTCTCGGATTTTGAGACTCTGTAGTCAGGTGTGTGCATGTTTGTGAGGCAATTCCAATCTTCTGAAATGTATTAAGACTTGTCTGTGGCCCGACGTGGTCTTGAGAATGCTCCGTCCGTGCTTGAGAAGAATGTCTTCTGCTGTCGTTAGGTGGGATCGTTGTGTATGTCTTTCAGTCACTGGTGTCTGATGTTCAGGTTTTCTGTTTCCGTACTGATCTTCTGTCTGCTTGTTCTGTTCGTTACTGAGTGTGGGCTGCTGAAATCTCTTACTATTCTCGTGTTATTATTTCTTCCTTTAGTTCTGTTCGTGTCTGCTCTGCTGTTAGGTGGGAAAATGCCATTAGCATTTCTTGTAAAGAAGGTCGATTGGAGATGGACTTTCAGCTTTTGTCTGGAGTCTTCATCTTGCCTTCATTTTAAATGAAAGCTTTGCTAGGAGTAAGGTTCCTGGTTAGCAGTTCTTCTTCCTTCAGCACTTTGAACATACTATCCCGCTCTCTTTTGGCCTGAAAGGTTTCCGCTGAGAAGCTCCCAACGATGCCATTGAAGCTCCCACCTTCGTCACTGTCCTCATGCTGCTTTCAAAATTCCCTCTGTCTTTGACCTTGACAGTCTGATCCTAACCTGTCTTAGTGTGGACTTATCTGCTTTAGCATCCTGGGGGCCGTGTAGACCTCACAAATCTAGATGTTCATTTGCCTCCCCAGATTTGGGGAGTTTTAAGGTATTATTTCTTTCTTTTTTTTTTTAGGGCCGTATTTCTTTAAGCATTCTGCCCCTTTCTGTCTCTATTCTAGGATTCTCTTAGGCTTTCTTTATTCCTGTTTAATTTTTCTTTTCTTTTTTTTTTTTTTTTGAGACGGAGTTTCACTCTTGTTCCCCAGGCTGGAGTGCAGTGGTCCCATCTCGGCTCACTGCAACCTCCGCCTCCCGGTTTCAAGCAATTCTCCAGTCTCAGCCTCCTGAGTAGCTGCCATTACAGGTGCCTGCCACCGCTCCGGGCTAATTTTCCACCTTTTTTTTAGTAGAGACAGGGTTTCACCATGTTGACCAGGCTGGTCTCGAACTCCTGATCTCAGGCGATCCTCCCACCTTGGCCTCCCACAAGTGCTGGAATTACAGGTGTGAGCCATGCGCCCGCCCTCTTTAGTCCTTTCTATTACTATTATTATTATTATTATCATTTGCTCCTCTAACCGGATAATTTTAAATGAGCTGTCTTGGAGTTTGCTGACTTTTCTGCTCAATCAGGTCTGTTCCTGAATCCCTGTAGCCACCTTTTCTGTCCACTGATTGTATTCTTTAGCTGAATTCCTGTGTCATTCATTTTTAGATTCCACAAATTTTGACATACTGTGTTTTCATTCTTATTCAGTCTCCCTGGTCATTTTTTTCTCTGACTCATGGATTACTTGGAAGTGGATTATTTATGTCAAACACTTGAAGATTTTCCAGAAATATTTAATTGTTTACTGCTTTTCTTTTCTTTCTTTTTTTTTTTTTGAGATGGAGTTTCACTCTTGTTATCCAGGCTGGAGTGCAATGGCAAGATCTCAGCTCACTGCAACCTCTACCTCTTGGGTTCAAGCAATTCTCCTGCCTCAGCCTCCTGAGCAGCTGGGATTACAGGCGCGCACCACCATGCCCAGCTAATTTTTGTATTTTTAGTAGGGACAGGATTTCACCATGTTGACAAGGATGGTCTCAATCTCTTGACCTCGTGATCCACCCGCCTCAACCTCCCAAAGTGCTGGGATTATAGGCGTGAGCCACCGTGCCCGGCCATGCTTTTCAATTTAATTCTGTTATGGGCAGAGAATATATTCTAAATTATGCAACTGCCTTAAATGTATGCATGTATCTATCTATCTTTGTGGATCTACATATCTGTCTTCTGTATCTCTGTATGTCTATCATGTCAATCCTATAACATCCACCTATCATCTAACTCTGCCTGTCTTCTCTCTATACCTAGCTCTTCTATCCGTAATATTTTATACCCATCTATCCATATCTCTGCGTCCATCTTCTATCTCTGTCAATCCATTTATCTATATCTGTAGGTATCTATCTTCTGCATCTATTTTTCCATATATCTTTGTCTCAACCTCTATCATCCATCTGTCTTCTAGATCTCTATCATAGCTGTCCATCTATCATTTCTATATTTACCTGCCTCTGTACCTTTATATCTCTATCACATATTTATATCTGTATATATGTATCTACCTATCTTACCTCTTAGCCCAGTTTCCCGAGGTGCCAGTATCCTTTTCTGCATGTGAGCATGAACATCTGGGTTGAAGACACATCAACCTTTCACTATAGAATGCAGGGTCTGGAGATGGGCCTGCATTTGTTTCTAAGGTACCATGTGGTGGTAAAAAATTTGCATGGTATGATTTTAAAAACTGACATTTTAATTTAATGTTCTGTTTTATATAGTGACCTTTTCATGTTAGCAAAGGAAACATAGGGCCAGAATAAATAATTTCCTCAACATTGACCTAGAATTCCTAGAGCTGGGGAAATAGACAAATGCCCTTTGCTGCCAGCCTCCCTCCTTCCTCCTTAGGATGCCTCTAAAATTATGAGTTTGGTTGTCTGATTTCATGGAGAAATTATTTAGGATGTTTTCTAAAATGTCCAAGTGGCTAGCTGTAACTTGCTGTTTATCCTTTGACTGACAGCAAGTAGTGTCATTTCACAGTGGCCAAAAAATGTGGACTGTATGACCTCCACTTTGAGAGGATTTTGACCCAATGCCTGTTGTTATGTGGATGGCCTCTGGATATCTGAAAGTCATACGTATCCTTCATACCTGCGCATCTTCCTATCACATAAACGCTCCCAGCGATGCAGTCAGCAGTTACAGAAACTGATTTATTTTTATACATCTGACCTATTGATTTCTTTTTCTTTTCTTTTTTTTTTTTTTTTGAGATGGAGTCTTGTTCTGTCACACAGGCTGGAATGCAGCAGTGCAATCTCTGCTCACTACAACCTCTGCCTCTTGGGTTCAAGTGATTCTTCTGCCTCAGCCTCCCAAGTGGCTGGGATTACAGGCACCTGCCACCACGCCAAGCTCATTTTTGTATTTTTAGTAGAGACGGGGTTTCACTGTGTTGGCCGGGCTGGTCTCAATCTCCTGACCTAGTTATCCGCCCACCTTGGCCTCCAGTGTGCTGGGATTACAAATGAGAGCCACCGTGCCTGGCCTAACCTACTGATTTCTAAACAGTATCTTAAAATCTTCTACTATGATTATAAGTGTACCAGTGATCAATTTTGCCTTTTATTTCCATAGCTTTGTTTCCTAGATACTAGGTTATTGTGACGTTGTATGTACATAATTGGTTTCACCCACAGTTACTAGCTCATAACTTCTAGAACCCTTGGGATCACCTAAGTGGTTTTTTTTCTCTTTTTTTTTTTGAGACAGAGTCTGGCTCTGTCGCTCAGGCTGGAGTGCAATGGCGCGATCTCAGCTCACTGCAATCTCTGCCTCCCGGGTTCAAGCAATTCTCCTGCTTCAGCTCTCCCAGTAGCTGGGATTACAGGCACGCGCCACCATGCCCGGCTCATTTGATGGGGTTTTGCCATATTGGCCAGGCTGGTCTCGAACTCCTGACCTCAGGTGATCCGCCCGCCTCAACCTCCCAAGGTGCTGGGGTTACAGGTGTGAGCCATCACGCCTGGCCGAGAATGGGCTTTAATGAGGACACTTTTCAGTTTTGCCAGATGAAGAGGTCTGGAGATGAATGATGGTCACAGCTGCGCCACATGTGAAGTTAACAAAACAGAACTGTACGCTTGACCTTGGTCAGCCTGGTGACTCCACACCCTACGACCCCTCCCAGCTTGCAAAAAAACGCTAAACTGTGACTTCCCACCACAAACCTGTCAAACCAACTCCTTCCCCCACCCTTCGCTGACACCCTTTTCGGCCTCAGCCCACTTGCACCCCGGGAATAAATGTAAACAGTCACGTTGCTCACACAAAGCCTGTCTGGGGGTCTCTTCATTCAGAGTGCAAGTTTTAACAGGTCTTTCACCCAGGAGGACATAAAGCTGGCCGATTAAATGACGACATGACACGGCCACTGCATTCTTGGTCATTTATCCTAGAGTGATGGAGACTTACAGTCACACAGTAACTTGTACACGTTTACAGTGTCTTTATTTGTACTCGCCCAAAGCTGGGAGTAACCCAAAATGTCCTTTGATGGATAAATGGTTACACAGACAGTGGTGCCTCCATAATGTGGACTATTCCACAGCAGTAGAAGGGAATGAACTATTGACACAGGCAGCAGCCTTCATGAATTTCCAGAGAATCATGCCAGGCACAAAACCACAAATGGGATTATTCCATTTAGAGGCGTTCCTAAATGACAAAATTATATTAGTGCAGACGAATTGTTGGGTGCCAGGGTTAAGGAGCGTTTCTGTGGGAAGAAAGTGGGTGGCTAATTTTTAAGCCTTTTTGGGCAGCATAAGGGATTCCTGGAGATGGAAATTTTCTCTCTGGACTGTACCAGTCTTCCCGATCGTCAGTGTGTAATACGGTTTTGTGAGATGTTGGTGACGGGGCTCAGAATGCAGTACCCCAAAATGTGGCACCTTGGCACGCCGAGTATCTTTAGCTGAAGGAAACTGTCTCTCTCTGACCATCTCCAGCCCTTCTCCCTTGAAGGAAGCCATAAGAGGATTGATTCTCTGACCTACCTCCCCCAAAAGCGGATCATAGGACCCTCATTCCAGAGGCCAACAAGAATCTCAAAAACAGGCCTTGGGAAGTTGCCCCCAGTTTATCACTGTTAAGTTGCACCTGCTTTTTGTCAAAGCACTGACTGTACCTTCTTCATCAAACCCAGGCCTGGTTTGTTTTGTGTGTGTGTTTTCATTTCTGAAGGCTCAGTTGTCACATAAAACCTTTTGTTAAATAGATGTGTCTTATGTTTTATCTTGTTAATCTGTCTTTGAGACTGGGGCCATGCATGCAATATTCATCCGTGAGTGTTGCAATGCATGAGGAAAAGATGTATTCCCCCTGCACCCCCTGCCCTGTACATCAGCATCGTGGGAAGGTGAGTGCATGGTACCTGTGCCCTTTGCGATGTGTTGACTGTTGTCACACTGACTCTCCTAGGTCATAAAGGAGGAGGAAGGTAAAGTCAGGGGCAGTTTGGGGACAGAGGGAGTCAGGGCAGTCAGTCCAAGTTAGATGTTTGGATTTTTTTTTTTTTTTGAGATGGAGTTTCGCTCTTGTTACCCAGGCTGGAGTGCAATGGCGTGATCTCGGCTCACCGCAACCTCCGCCTCCTGGGTTCAGGCAATTCTCCTGCCTCAGCCTCCCGGGTAGCTGGGATTACAGGCATGCGCCACCGTGCCCAGCTAATTTTTGTATTTTTAGTAGAGACGGGGTTTCACCATGTTGACCAGGATGGTCTTGATCTCTTGACCTCGTGATCCACCCGCCTCGGCCTCCCAAAGTGCTGGGATTACAGGCGTGAGCCACCGCGCCTGTCTGGATTTGTTCTCTTTTTAGAGGCAGGTTCTTGCGCTGAGGCCCAGGCTGGAGTGCAGTGGCACAATCACAGTTCACTGTAGCCGTGACCTCTGGGCTCGCCTCCCGAGTAGCTGGGACCACAGGCGCACACTACCACGCCAAGCTAATTTTATTTTTTTGTAGACACAAGGTCTCCCTATGTTGCCCAGGCTGGTCTTGAACTCCTGGGCTCAAATGATCCTCCTGTCTCAGCCTCCCAGTGCTGGGATTACAGACATAAGCCACTGCCTGGCCGATGCTTGAATTTCAATTCCAAGTGTCCTGGCCTTAGTAAGATTCCAGGGGAGGCGTCCAGCATTTGGACACTGCAGACTGGACCCATCAGCATGTGGCTGTCATTGGGCCCCTGAGATGGGCTGAGAACCAGGAGGGTAGAGACTCTGTCCACACCCTGTGGCTCCAGCCCCTTCCAACAAGACGGCCTTGCTGGGGACAGTGGAGAACACACCCTTACCTGGGAACCCTGGGCTGCTCCAGAAGAGGGCGGCACTATGAAGAGCTGACTATGGGACTTGGGCTCTTGTTTAGGTGATTTTTTTTTTTTTTTGAGATGGAGTCTCACTCTGTTGCCTAGACTGGAGTGCAGTGGATGATCTCGGCTCACCACGACCTCCAGCTCCCAGGTTCAAGTGATTCTCCTGCCTCAGCCCCACAAGTAGCTGGGATTACAGGCACATGCCACCATGCCCGGCTAATTTTTGTATTTTTAGTAGACACAGGGTTTCACTACGTTGGCCAAGCTGGTCTCAAACGCCTGACCTCGTGATCTACTCACCTTGGCCTCCCAAAGTGTTGGGATTACAGGCCTGACCCACTGCTCCCGGCCAGTGTTTAGATGATTAAAAGGGGCATTTAAAACAACTGGGCCTCATCCTGGGTTGCATGTTGTCAGAGCCAGGACAGCTCCATCACTGGATGCCCCCATAAATGTAAGCTGGCCAGGAATCCGCACAACCCGTTTTAGCCAAGAGGGCTCCGCAGCCTCCTAGCCGTCTGCGCTTAGACACAGGTATGAGGGACCTTTGCAGAGGCTTTAGGTCCAAGGGGAGAAGGCCCCGCCTGCCAGCTCCCAGGTCTCCCGGGCTGCACCTGCACCTGTCTAGGGTTCCCTTTCTTTCCCACGTCAAAGGAGATGGGGCTTTGAGCGACACCCCCAGTCCTCCCGCACTCTTGGCGAGGGGGCGGGGCGGGGCTCTCGGCCAGCACAGGCGTTGCCCCTGGAATCTGGAAAACGGGGTTGCTTTTCACAGAGGCCACGCGCCAGCAACTCTGGAGCCTCCTCTCGCCAGCGGATCGTGGCCCGCGGCTCCCGCCCTCGCTCACACGCTTTGCCCAAGAACTCTCCCTGGGGCACCGTCTGCGACGGAGACGTTCTGGAAACCGGCGGCGGGGCGCGGGCTGGAGGCCCGCGTGGTGGAGGAGGCGAAGGCGCACGGCGGGTGGAATAAACGCGCACACGGGTGTGAGGATGGAGACGCCCTGCGGGGCGGAGCGCGCGCAGGAGCGGAGGGAGGGAGCGAACCTCGAGGCCGCCCGCGGGCCCAGACGTGGCCGGAAGGACCGGGCAGAGCCCCCAGCGCCCCCTCCAGAATAAAATGACGCCTGGAGACGGAGGCTCCGCGCCCGGCTGTGCGTTTTTATTGGCGCGTCTGCAGCGAGGGGGGCGGGGCGGGGGCCCCTCAGCGCACCTGGGCCAGGTTGTGCCTCTTGTACAGCAGCGCCCGCCTCTTCTCGCGCTCGCGCACAAAGACGCGCAGCCGGGCGGTAGGGAAGGTCACGGGCGCGGGCCGCGAACAGGCCGGGCCCTCCTCTGTCAGCCACGGGCACTGCAGGCAGCTGGACGCGCAGGGCCGGCCCCTGGGGGGGACAGACGCTCAGCCGAGCAGCAGCGGTAGAGGAGCAGGGGGAGGGGAGGGGAGAGGGGGAAAAGGAGGGGAG
>CM052666.1:43195924-43213432 GCA_028533165.1 Leontopithecus rosalia | reverse complement strand
GATGGAGTCTTTGTGGCAATAAAGTGCCAAATTACAAACCAGATCTAAGGGTGAAGTCAGCACCCTACACTAAAGAATAAACCATCCTTTTTCTCCAGCAGCACAAGCTCCGGCCCCCAGCTAAGCAGCGTTTAGACCATCGCTCGCCAGCTCACAGAGGCGGCCTCTCCCACTCCTGCTTCACCAGCCCCGCGGTAGCTGTCACTGGACAGGACAGTGACTTCAGGAGCTTCCTCTGATGAGAGACGGCGGCCGTGGGCTGGTCCTGGCCGGGCCACCCAGGCTGTGGGCCTGGCACCTTTGCGTCCTGGAAAGACCCAGCTGGATACGGTCACGCGTGAAGCCTCACCCCAAGGTGAGCGTCTGTCACTGGTCACGTGCGTGTGTGTCCATGCACACGTGTGAGGGCCGCCCTCACGGGTCTCCCAGCCCTCCGTGGCCTGTGGAATATGCGTGTGTGGCAAAGCCGGCAGCGCAGAGCCCGTGCCCCAACCCCTCCCTAGCCCGAAGTGCCCGCCCCTGGACTTGGCTGAGGCTGCGCTTCCCTGCCCCAGGGACCGCCACCTTGCAGGCTGTAACCCTTTACGAGAAATGGAATCTGCTTTTCCAATTTATAGATCCTGTCATTCTTCAGTTAACACGAAGATAAAGCGGGACACTAAAGCGGTGAAAACATTTCCATTCCGAGCCGGCTGCAGGCAGGAAAGAGCAGCCCCGTTCTGATTTGCGCAGGGGTGGCGGGCGTCTTAAAGGAAGGAGAGGGGGCGCGCGGGGGCTCCGGGCCAATCGCATGAGGCCATCTGCGTTTGCCAGCCAGCCAGGCCCAAAGTCAGGATTCCACCTTCCCGCAGAGACTGAGGCCTTCTCCCTCCCGCTTTCAAAGAAATGTCTCTGGGTTCCTGGAGAAGCCACTGCTGGGCTGTGGGACACACACACATTCCCAGTTGTGAGCCGATTTCCGCAAATGCCTAGGAAGCAGAGCCTGGGCCGGCCCTCAGGCTGGAATAGAGTGGCAAATTCCCGCCACAGCTGCTGTGGTCTGAACATTTGTGTCCTCTGATGTAGAGAAAAACCCAACATTTGCTTTTCCTCTGTTCTCACAGCACAGCAGTGAACACAGAGACATCTGTGACCGAATGTGTGAGCATTTCTCGCTGCCAGCAAGAAAGTAAGCAGTTTTGTAAGGGGCACCAGCTAGGTCCCCTTGAATCAATTTAATTCTGACTCCAGCCAGGCACAGTGGCTCATGCCCTGGTAATTGCAGCACTGGGAGGCAGAAGTGGGAGAGAATCGCCTGAGCCCAGGAGTTGGAGACCAGTCTGGGTAACATAGCAAGACTCTGTCTCTACAAAAATAAAATAAGTAGCTGAGCATGGTGATGCACGCCTGGAGTCCCAGCTACTCAGGAGGCTGAGACATGATGGCTTGAGCCCAGGAGTTCCAGGCTGCAATAAGCGAGGGTCTCAGCACTGGACTCCAGCCTTGCCAACAGAGCAAGCTCCATCTCAGAATAATCATAACAGTAAAAAAAACTAAATAAATAGGCTGGGAGCAGTGGATCATGCCTGTAATCCCAGTACTTTGGGAGGCCAAGGCAAGAGGATCATGAGGTCAGGAGATCAAGACCATCCTGGCTAACACGGTGAAACCCAGTCTCTCCTAAAAATGAAACTATTAGCCAGGCCTGGTGGCGCGCGCCTGCAATCCCAGCTACTCAGGAGGCTGAGGCAGGAGAATTGCTTGAATCTGGCAGGTGGAGGTTGCAATGAGCCGAGATCTCGCCACAGCACTCCAGCCTGGGAGACAGTGAGACTGTCTCAAATTAAAAAAAAGGAATCATAACAATAAAAAACTAAATAAATAAACAAATTCTGACAGTATCTACCTGGAGATTGCATCAGATCCCAGAGGTTGAGGGCTCAGTTCCCGAAGCTGCCCCCACTTCAGACAGCAGGGGCAAGTCCAAGCCTCCAGAACTTCTGACCAGCTGTAAGCTGGGGTTCCTACGACCCCCTCTTTGCTTGATTGATTTGCTAGAGTGGCTCATAAAACTAGAGAAACACTTAATTTCATTTACCTGTTTATTTATGGAATAGTTTAAGGCTACAAGTAAATAGCCAGGTGAAGGGAGGCAGAGGGAGAGGTCTGGAAGGGTCTGAGCACAGGGGCTTCTGACCCAGGGGATGTTGGGCTATGCCACCCTCCTGGCCTGCAAAGGAGTTCTCCCTCAGCTTCCTGAAGCCCCAGTGTGTTCTGCCCTCCAGAAATCCCCAAACCCTGTTCTCTTGGGCCTTTTATGGAGACTTCATTGGATGGACATGATTGAAAACAGCCGTGTGGAAATGTGACTGGACAGAAAGTGTGTGGTGTAACCCCAACAGACTGGGCAGGAACCCCAGCAGAGCCCGTGTGTTCAGACTCTTTTTTTGGCCTCTCTGGGCAGCATCCTTCCTCCTGGGCATGGGGCAGGACCCTCTGAACTGGGAGTCTTTTTTTATTTTTTTGAGATGGAATGTCACACTTGTTGTCCAGGCTGGAGTGCAGTGGTGCGATTTCGACTCACTGCAACCTCTGCCTCCCAGGTTCAAGGGATTCTCCTGCCTCAGCCTCCTGAGTAGCTGGGATTATAGGCATGCGGCACCATGCCAGACTAATTTTGTATTCTTAGAAGAGATGGGGTTTCTCCATGTTAGTTAGGCTGATGGGGCACTGTTTTGGGGAAACAGTAGTCAGAGCTCCCTCAGAGGCCGATCTTAGGGTTCCTGGCAGAAGGGGCCATCGTCAGAGACAGAGGTGGCATGACTGTTAGGAGTTTGATGACCTGAAGGCAAGAACAGACTAGCCAGGTCATTAGAAATCGTGTATCAGCCTGTAATCCCAGCAGTTTGGGAGGCCAAGGTGGGTGGATCACGAGGTCAAGAGATGGAGGTCACCCTGGCCAACATGGTGAAACCCCGTCTCTACTAAAAATATAAAAATTAGCTGGGTGTGGTGGCATGCACCTGTAATCCCAGCTACTTGGGAGGCTGAGGCAGGAGAATCACTTGAACCAGGGGTGGGGGGCGTTGCAGTGAGCCGAGATTGCACCACTGCACTACAGCCTGGAGACAGAGTGAGATTCCGTCTCAAAAAAAAAGAAAAAAAAAAAAAACAACGAAGGCTGGGCGTGGTGGCTCACGCCTATAATCTCAGCACTTTGGGAGGCCGAGGCAGGTGGATCACCTGAGGTCCGGAGTTCAAGACCAGCCTGGCCAACATGGTGAAACCCTGTCTTGAAAAAAAGAAAACACGTATCAAAACAAAACAAGGGAAGGAGTAAAAGGACAGCTCAAAAATCCTGAGGCCTTTTACCAATTTGCTGGGGGGGCGGGTCAGAGTTCCAAGTGGTTACAGCTGAACTCAGGGAGTCAGGCAACACTGCGACCTTAGTTGCTCTGAAGCTGTTCCTGGGCTGCTTAGGGAACCAAGGACCAAAGCCCAAACACTTTAACAAGAGATCATGTCAGTCAGTTAGGAAATCCCGGAGGCCATGGGAGTTATGAGCCAGGACCACGGGCAAAACCATATCTATACATAAAATAATATCACCCCCACAGACCCCAAAGTTCACATTTTGAAATTCTAATCCCCAAGGTGATGGCACAGGGAGGGGGACCTTTGGGAGGTGATGAGGAGGCCATGAGGGTGGATCCGTCATGAATGGGATTAGTGCCCTTATAAAACAGACCCCAGAGAGATTCTCATCGTTTCCCTCCTGTGCGGACTTTGTCTATGACCCCAGGCAGCAAGGTGTCTCCAGAAACCGAATCTGCCATGCCTTCGCCTTGGACTTCTAGCGTCCCGACCTATCAGCAATAAACGCCTGCGGTTTCCAGGCAACCCTGTTTCTGGTATCTGGTTATAGCAGCCCACGTGGACTAAGAGTAGCTTTGAGCTTTTGCAGCAGGACCTCAAAACGGATTGGCTGTCTTCAGAATGTGGCCTTAGGGAAGTGATCTAGCACCTCTTTAAATCACTTAATGCAGTGGGTTGGGACATCTGTGCCAAGTTTCTGCTGCACTCACTCACAGCCCACCCTGCAAATATGTTGCTTTCGGAGTTCTAGCCTCCGAAACAGCCAGAAAAGAAAAGTCCCAGACAGTTTGTGGTATTCATTACAGCAGCTCCAGGAAACTGACACACCACCGCCCTGTAAGTTGCCCAGGTTTGGGGCTGTTTTGATTGACCACAGTCACAGAAGTGCCCTGCAGGGAAGGTGGGCCCTACGGCACACCGCAGGAAACTCAAGGGCCACCGGAAACTCAGGGCTTCATGTTGTGTCATGAGACCGTCACACGCAATGCCCAGGATGCGGCAGATATGGCCAGGGTGCCACAGCTTTGTGGCGAGCAGTTTGGACACAGAGGGTTGGTACCAGATGCAGACATTCTCAGCCACACGGGACAAGGTACTGCCAAAACACAACAAGCTCAGAAAAGCACTTGGCCTGCTGACGACCCATGTTGAAAGAGAAAAGAGAGAATAAAGAGGCTGGGTTGTACCAGCCAGGAGTCGGTTTTTCAGACAAAGAGGGAGATCTCCTTAAAGGAACTGGCTCACACAGTTACGAAGCAGACTGGAAACTCAGGTAAGAGGTGATGGTCAGCTTGGACCTCCTCCTCCAGGGACCACAGGATTTTCTGTTCAGCCCTTCACCTGACGGGATGAGACCACCCACACTAGGGAGGCCAATCTGCATTCCTCAGTCAACCCGTTTAAATCTTAGCCTCCTCCGGAAATGCCCTCACATGCCTAGAATAATGTGTGATCCCGTATCTGGCCACCCTGGCTATTTTTTTGTATTTTTTGGAGAGATGGGGGTCTCACTACATTGCCCCGACCTCAAACTCCTAAGCTAAAGCCATTGCTGGCCTCAGCCTCCTAAAGTGCTGGAATTTATTACAGGTGTGAGCTACCACTCCTCACCATGAAGCAGGGTAGTGTTATTTAAAAGCGGACTTAGATTCGTTGTAAATGTATATTACAAACTCCAGGGCAATCAAGAAAACACTGAGAAAGAAGTGTAATTGATATGCAGAGAGAGAGTTTTTTCACAGTGCGGTCATGGCAAATATCTTCAAAAACCCTTGACACCCCTCACTACTTTGAAATGACAGTAGCTACAAGTCCTTTCCAATTCAAATGTGTTATTTAATGCATTCACAAAGATGCACACTCATAACTCTATAAAAAGTTAATTTTATATGTTTTCACAACTTATGTCAATATATTTCCTTTGTATTACTTTTAAATGACATTTGTGCATTTAAAAACTTTCTGACCAGATTTAGTCGCTCACGCCTGTAATCCCAGTACTCTGGGAAGCTGAGATGGGTGGGTTACTTGAGGTCAGGAATTTGGGACCAGCCTGGCCAACATCATGAACCCCGTTGCTACTAAAAATACAAAAAAAAGCTGGGTCCCGTAGCAGGTGCCTGTAATCCTTTCTACTCTGGAGACTGAGGCGGGAGAATTGGTTGAACTTGGGAGGCAGAGGTTGCAGTGAGCAGAGATCACACCACTGCACTCCAGTCTGGGTGACAGAGTGAGACTCCATCTCAAAAAAAAAAAAACTTTCTGAGACAGAATCTATAGGATTCATCAAACTGCCATAGGGGCTCTTGGGTACAAAACAAAAAAGAAGAAGAAAAAGAAAAAAAAAGCTTATGGTGTGAGGAATTCTTGCCATCTATTCAAACTGAACAAGAAAAGAAATCTATTAAGGAAAAGGTTACTTCTAGAGCAGTCAGTCTGGATGGAAGTTCATCTTACCTGTTTAAGGAGAAAAATTTGCTTCAATCTATTCTATTCTATTCTAAAAATTTGCTTTTATCTGCAGACTGATGGGTCAGCTCTTGGAAGTGCCTGACTTCCCTGCATCCTGTGAAGTTTCTAAGGATCTCTAAGTTCTCCTCATGCCTCTCACATAGAACTCAATGTTTGGAGATCAAGAAAATGAACTGTTCAGTTGATCATCAATTAATGATAGATTAATACATTGCTTTGCAGACAAATTTAAAAAGTAAAGAAAAAATAAGACTGTTGGAATGCATGCTTGCATGCATGCTCAGTGCCACAAAGAAAAGCTGAGCACAGAGATAAAGGATCTTTCAGCGAGGCAATCTTTACTTCCTACAGAAAGGGTACCCTCACTAGCCATCTTGCCATGAGAGTACAACGCACAAAGGAAAAGCAGACCTATTTATCCCTTAGGCATTTGGGGTTCTCCTTACTGCTGTGGCTGATCTCTGTTGGTTGCAGCCAGATCTCACAATCTAAACTAAAACCTGATTGGTTAACAACTGAAAACTTTCAAACAGGTAAGAGCAATGGAGAACAAAATGAAAAGAGGAAGTCTGAATAAGGAAAGGACACAAAGTTGCTTGGGAAAGAACTTAGAGAAGTAATAACATAAATATCTTGGTTAAAGTACAAGGACATAGACTATACTATGTGCCTGTGAGCATGTCTAGCACAAATATCTTGATTAAAGCACAAGGACCTAGAATCTACTTATTCCTTTATATCTAAAAGCTACATAGGATAGGGCTTAACAGAGAGTCACTAGTAAAAAGCAAGAAGGCTTTGGAGAAAGTCTTTAAAACAAACTATTCTTTCTAACACTTATGATTTATTCTTTAACAAGAAAGGAAACTTTGAAGAGGAACTTTCCTACTTCCTACAATTCCTCCTCTTTAACTTTATTTATTTATTTATTTTGAGACGGAGTTTCGCTCGTTACCCAGACTGGAGTGCAATGGCGTGATCTCGGCTCACTGCAACCTCCACCTCCTGGGTTCAGGCAATTCTCCTGCCTCAGCTTCCCGAGTAGCTGGGATTACAGGCACACGCCACCATGCCCAGCTAATTTTTTGTATTTTTAGTAGAGACGGGGTTTCACCATGTTGACCAGGATGGTATCGATCTCTTGACCTCGTGATCCACTCGCCTCGGCCTCCCAAAGTGCTGGGATTACAGGCGTGACCACTGCGCCCAGCCCTCTTTAACTTTATAGTTCCTCTTCAAACTTGTTTAATGTATCTTGTCTTAAGTGTTCTGTTTGACTTTTTATGGCCATTTTGAAATAGGTTGTTAAGGTCGGGATTTTTTGCTAACTCATTTCCGGTGACTCACGCCTGTAACCCCAGCACTTTGGGAGGCCAAGGCAGACAGGTCGAGACCAGCCTGACCAACATGGTGAATCCCCATGTCTACTAAAAATACAAAAATTAGCTAGGCGTGGTGGTGCGCACCTGTAATCCCAGCTACCCAGGAAGCTGAGACAGGAGAATCTCTTGAACAGTAATAATAATAAAAAATAAAGAAAAGGAGTTTTCTCATATAGGGAGGAATGAATGAGGCTGGAAAGAACCAGGTCTGGAGAAGTGGATGAAGGGTGGCTGAGGGGATGAGATTGAGGATACTTTACCCTGAACCTGGCTTGCTTTAAGAGGGGCCGAAAGTCAGGGCCCTGGGGGAGGGGAGAAGCTGAACCAAGGCTGGGCAAACAAGCACCCTGTGTGGATTGATGCGTGGGGACAAGAGGGCCAGGTAATCATTAATAAGGCAAAGACGGCAATGTAGTCGGTGCTGTAGTTCCACTACGGTGTTGGTCTCATTAATTCCCAGGTTGAACTTTAATCTCCAGTGTTGGAGGTGGAGCCTTGTGGGAGGTGTGTGGGTCCTGGGGGCAGATCCTTTATGAATAGACTCCTGCCCTCCCTTGTGGGGAGTGGAGTTCTCACTCTATTAGTTCCTGCCAAAGCTGGTCGTTAAAAACAGCCCAGCCCCCCTCCCCTCTCTCTCCCTGTGACCTCTGCACACAGGGGTCCCCTTCATCTTCCATCATGCGTGGAGGCTTCCTGAGGTTCTCATCGGAAGCAGATGCTAGAGCCTTGCCTCATGCACAGCCTGCAGTCTGGGCGTGGGCGTGGGCGTGGGCGTGGGCGGGGGCGGGGGCGGGGGCGGGGGCGGTGGCAGCGGCAGCGGCAGGGAGGGTCTGGCTCCGTGGCCCGAACCGAGCAGAGTGTGCGCAAGCCGCTCACAGGAGCGTCCCCCACCGCGGGTGGCGTGAAGAAACCTCGCCGCTACTGACCGGGACAGTGGCGCTGCGCGAGATCCGCCGCTACCAGAAGTGCCCTGAGCTGCTGCTCCGCAAGCTGCCCTTCCAGCGGCTGAACCACGCTTCGAGGGACACCAGCCTGTGTGCCATTGACGCCATCATGCCAGGGACATCCAGTTGCTGCGCCGTGCCCGCGGGGAGCGGGCCCAGGAGGGCCGTCGCACCGCCTGCTGCGCACCTCGCCTCAAAGGCTCTTTTTAAGAGCCACCCACCTGGTCGAAAAGTGGCTGCAGCAAGCGGCGTCCTTGGACTTTGCGGGATTCTTTCCGCTGGCCGGTGCCGGCTCGCCCACCTCTGAGTAGAGAGGGAGGCTGGCGAGTCCTGTGTGGTTCACCCTGTCCCGTTAGGTCCGCTCGCCCGCGTGAGCCCAGCCTGTCTCCAGTTACAAGTCCAGCTAGTGGTGGTGCTCCTGGCCTATCCCTTTACATAAGAACCGGGGGTTGTTTTGGGGTCGGGGGAAGAGGGTTTGGGGGGATGGGGGTGAAATGGGGGAAGAGGGTTTGGGGGAATGGAATCGGGGAAGCGGGTTTGGGGATAACCCACCTCCTGCCAGATAACCCTATCTCCAGTTAGGTAACAAGCTTAGTTGTGTGTGTTAACCTCTACAGTTAGGCTAGAAGGCCGGCTGGTCTTGTGTGTTCTCAGCTCAGCTGCTTTCAAATTAGGTTCCAAGTCCTGTGTGTGTGTGTGTGTGTGTGTGTGTACGTACATGCAGCTTGTTTCAAGTGAGGGTACCAATGGCAGCCCATCTGTTAGGTTAAAAGGACAGTATGGATCACCTGAGGTCAGCAGTTCAGACCAGCTAACTAACATGGTGAAACGCCATCTCTACGAAAAATACAAAAATTAGCCGGGTGTGGTGACGGACCTGTGATCCCAGCTACTCAGGGAGGCTGAGGCAGGAGAATTGCTTGAACCCAGGAGGCAGAGGTTACCGTGAACCAAGATCGTGTCACTGCACTCCAGCCTGGGTGATAGAGTGAGACTCCATCTTGAAAACAAAAAGTCCAGTTAATTGCATGTGTGAACTCGGCCTATCTCTTGTTAATTTAGAAGGCCGGCTAGTTGTAAATCTTGTTAACTTGGCCTGTCTCCCGTTAGGTTAGAAGGCTGGCTAGGAGTGTGTGTGCCTGTGTGTGTGTGTGTGTATGTGCGCGTGCGCGCGTGCACCTGTGTGTAGCTGTGGTGTTGGCCCATCTCCGGTTAGGTTAGAGGTGCACATCACTGTAGGTGTTAACATACCCAGTCTCCCATTTAGTTAGAATTGAGTCTGCTGTTCGGCTAGTTGTGTGTGAGAGGCCCAGCTGGGCGTGTATATTGTAACTCAGCCTAAGTGAAATCAGTACTGGGAAACCCCAAGTGTAAAGTTCAAGGAGGGCACTGTACCAATTTAGCAGACATGGGCAGCCCACTGAAACAGGCTTCCCCTCGCTGCAGAGTAGACTAGTGGTGCTCTGCGGACGAGGCACCCAGAACAACCTGCTGAGAACCCTACAGCTAGGGCAGCAGGCCACAGACCCAACAGCAGACTTACGTCGGGAAAGCCTGAGGGCGGCTGCGAGGGTACGGATGTAAGGTCTGTCTCCTGGTACAGGTTGGAATCACTTGTTAAAGGCGTTACTAAACTAAACGAAGCCAAGCACTACCCAATGCTCCGATCGTGGAGGGAATAAAATCCATTTCCTGTGGCCACTGCCCACTCTCCTTCAAGGTGCTTCTGCTTGAGTGGAGGGAGCCTGTATTGTGTGTAGAAGCAATGATGGTAAAAGGCACTCTTATGCATAGCAAGAGGTATGCATAAAACGCTATCAACACACAACAGTGAATTTTGTAAGTCTCTTTGGACCTAATTTATAGCCTATCGACTCGATTCAAAAGCTTTATCAATTCACTAGTACAGACACAACTAAACACCATGCCTTTTAAATCTCAGCATGTATTTAAACTTATGAGTGTGAGTGACAGATTCTTGGAGGGCTATCCAAAAAGCCGAGAATATTCAGGGACGACTGTGTTTTGGTTTTGAAAGTCAGCTCCGACTTTCAATACTAGACTCCCTTGGGGTAAATTTAAGTCTTCTCTTTTTTTTTTTTTTCCCGATGGGGTCTTGACATGCTGCCCAGGCTGGGGTGCAGTGGCTATTCACGGACATGAGCATAGTGCCGGGCTCAAGCCTTCTTCCCGCCTCAGCCTCCCCACACAGGTAAAATTCAAGTCTTCTGTGCTTTACAAAGCCCTTGTCCTGACAAAGTCTTGCCCGGGGGTGGAGAGCTAACCCTGTGTAAGCTTGCTGATGATCTTGCTGGGTAGCCTGGAGGGAGCAGGAATTTGGGCAGTTAGCTACATTTGGGGGAACTGGATGCAGATAATTCGTTCCTGACAGGATCATGATCACGCTTTGCCTTCTGTAGGAGACCAAGCCACTTGAGCAGCTCCCTGTCATTTGGTCTTTCTATAAAGGACAGAGTTTAAGTTGGGCAGTGTGGCACATGCCTGTGATCCTAGCAACTCGGGAGTGGAGAAGATGGCTTGAGCCCAGGAGTTTCTGGGGCCAATCTGAGCAACAGACCCTGTCAGAAAAAGAAACAAAAACGCAGAGGTTGGCTTCATATGTTCCTTGTTTTAACTGTTGAATGGGGTGAATAGTGTACCAATTCATGTCCTATAAAGACAGAACAAGGCTACACAGATCACAGAGCTGACAGCTGAGGACCTAGGAAGAAGGTAACCCGAGTCTTTCTGGGTCGAGTAAGTGGGTTCTCAAGGAAGCCTTTCCAGCCAGACGTGGTGGCTCATGCCGGTAATCCCAGCTTTTTGGGAAGCTGAGATGGGAAGATTTCTTGAGGCCAGGAATTCAAGATCGGCCTGAACAACATGGCAAGACCCCGTCTCTACAAAAAATATAGAAATTAGCTGGGCATGGTGGCGTGTGCCTGTGGTCCTAGCTACTCAGAAGGCTGAGGTGGGAGGATTGCTTGAGCCCAAGAGTTCCAGGTTACAGTAGCAGTAAGCTGTGATCACACCACCGCTGCACTCCAGTCTGGGCAACAGAGCCAGACCCTTACAGTTCAGACCAGAGCCTTTGCTTCTGTGTCCCGCGGCTCCTAACGATGTGGGATAGTAACTGAAATGTGGATATCTGTTCAACTTGTACTCAACTCTTTGAGCGCACATACACTATGGAGGCAGCCTGAGTGTGCAGTGTTTATAGAAAAGGAATGAGTGGTTCTAAATATCAAAAGGTTAAAATCCCAGAAATCAACAATAGAAAGGAGAGCTAGGCATTAAGAGATAGAAGAATATACTTCCCCAAAATATGCAGGTTTGATATAAGAATTATTTTGAGCTGCAAGAAGGGCCCTTTGACCCCTTTTCCTGAAAGCAGGAGGTGAACCCTCCCTGGGAAAGGTGCTTCCCTCTACTAGGGGGGTGAAACAGCATGACGGCATGTGGACTGAAGCACAGCAGAAATGTGTACAAATAGGCTTTGTTAAAATAGCTCTTATTGCCAGGCACAGTGGCTCCTGCCTGTAATCCCAGCACTTTGGGAGACCGAGGCAGGTGGATCACCTGAGGTCAGGAGCTCCAGACCAGCCTGGCCAACGTGGTGAAACCCCCTCTCTACTAAAACAAACAAACAAAAAAATTAGCTGGGTGTGGCGGTGTGCACCTGTAGTCCCAGCTACTTGGGAGGCGGAGGCAGGAAAATCGCTTGAACCCGAGGAGGTGTAGGTTGCAGTGAGCCGAGATCATGCCACTGCACTCCAGCCTGGGTGACAGAGTGAGACTCTGTCTCAAACAAACAATAAATAGCTCTTATCTTCCTCCAGCCTCCCCAGGTATTCTAGTTGCTTTCTCACAATTAGCTACCCTTTGTTCCATCCAGGGGATAAGCACTTTGGCCTGACCACTCCTGAGGTCTTCATTTTGCTGTGTTCATGTAAAAATGAAACGTGTGTGCTTTCTCCCATTAATCTGTCTTCTTTTGTCTCAGTCTATGCAGGCTGCTATGACAAAGTGCCATGGCTTGGTAGCTTATAAGCAACAGGAATTTATGGTTCATGGATCTAATGGCTGGCAGGTCCAAGGTCATGTCGTGAACAGATTCAGCTTCTGGTGAGATCCTGCTTTCTGGTTCACAGACGGGGCCTTACGTGGTACAAGGGGTAAGGGAGCTCTCTGGGGTCCCTTTTCTAAGGGACTAATCCTATTCAGGAAGGCTAGAGTGCAATCTTGGCTCACCGAAACCTCTGCCTCCCGGGTCCAAGCGATTCTCCTGCCTCAGCCTCCCGAGTAGCTGGGATTACAGGCGCGTACCACCATGCCCAGCTAATTTTTGTATTTTTAGTAGAGACGGGGTTTCACCATGTTGACCGGGATGATCTGGATCTGACCTCATGATCTGCCTGCCTCGGCCTCCCAAAGTGCTGGGATTATAGGCATGAGCCCCTGCACCTGGCCTATTCCTTTATTTACTTAAGAAACTTGCTTCCACTTTATGGATTTGCCCTGTATTCCTTCTTGCCCAAGATCCAAAACCCTCTCTTGGGGTCTGGATCAGGACCTGTTTCTGGTTACAAAACTACCTGGGGTGGCAGCAAGACCTAGCCTGCCCCCACCAGGGGACCTGACCCTCCAGACGGTCTCTCCAACCTGACGCCCCAGGATTGGGATGCCCCTCCCTGACCCTTACCCTGATGCTTACCACCCACTAGAGACCTTAGGGCTGGCTGCTCCCCGGGACCCCCTTCAAGCTCCATCAACCACACTGGTCCCTGCTGCCTCATTCCCACCCCCGCCCCCACTCCAGCCCCAACAAACGCCTTTCCATTCCCTACCCCAACCCTCCAGCCTGAGGCTCACCTGTCCTCCTGCAGCCCCAACCCCGGGTTGAGAAACCTCTTCAAATCCCACTCCCCACCCAGGCTCACCTGCCCGCCCGCTGGCCCCTTGACCCTCCAGCTGTCCCCATTCCGCTCCCTAACCCCAAGTAACCCCCAACTCCCCACCCGCCACACTCCTTTAATCTTCCCTAAGATCTCCACTCCAGG
This sequence comes from Leontopithecus rosalia, assembly GCA_028533165.1. Taxonomy (NCBI): domain Eukaryota; kingdom Metazoa; phylum Chordata; class Mammalia; order Primates; family Cebidae; genus Leontopithecus; species Leontopithecus rosalia. Next base: position 43,200,220 of record CM052666.1, on the reverse strand, counting down.
CCAATGAGACTCCTGTCCCCTCTGGGCTGCGGACCACATCCTCACCGCTGCCCAGCGAGCTCCCCGCTACGCCTGCCCCTGGCCAGTCCAGATCCTCCCATCCACTGCCCTCCGCCCCCCACAGCCCCCCACCCGCCACCACCCGCTCCGTCGCCCAGCACTCCCCCCGCCCACTCCCGCTGACGCCACAAAGCCCCTCGGCCGCCTGCCCCCACGCTCGGGCCAGGCCGCGGTCCCTTGGGCTTCGTGGGGCAGACCCAGCCTTTCCCGGCCGCGAGCTTCTGCCGGCTGCGCCAGGCGCGGTGCGGGGCCCCTCCGCGTGAGTACCCGTCCGCAGGCCTGGGTCATGACCTGAGCCCAACCCGGTCCTCCCTGCTCTCCAACGCCCGCCTTCCCGCCTCCGCCGCATCCCTGGAGAGGGTTCCAGGTGGGAGCCCAGGGCCCAGGGCCAGCGCGCTGCAACCAGGGAACTCTCCCGGGCCCTAGCGGACCAGAGCTGGAAGGAGGCCGCTGCCCAGGCCTCGCTTCGGTCCGGGTGGGCCGGGCTGCCTCCCTTAGGGTTCCTGGGGCGACGGGGGGCTGGCGCCAGGGGGTATAGAAAGCTGCTAGAAAGTGGACGTGGGATGTAGCCCCCCGGCAGACGTGCCGGACCCCAACAGTGGGACGCAGCCGGGAACTTCTGAGACCTGTCAACGCCCTCGCTTTGGGGAGTGGCAGAACGGAAGGGGAGGATCCTGCTTGCAGTGTAGAGGTGATTTTCAAATCCCTCTGCACCTCCGTCCCCATAGCAACCCCGTGGCGTTGGCGGAAGACTGTGGATCTCCACTGCGTGGGGTCGCGAGTGTTCAGACTGCAGGGGCGTCTGTGTAAGTTCTGCGCTGACGCTCGCGTGCCTGCGCGTGTGTGTGGGCGCATGTGTCCCTGTGTGTACACGCATGCATGTTTACAGGTCTGTGCATCTGTGCCTGTGTGTGCTGTGTCTGTGGATGCGTGTTTCTGTGCGTACGTGTTTGTGCATGTGCATTTGTGTGTGGTGTGTATGTGTGTGTGCGTGTGCGTGTGTTTGTGCGTGCCCGGGCACTTTTGTATGCATGCATGGGTATGTTCATCTGTGCGAGTATGCACCTGTGTTTGTGTGTGCGTGTGTTTGTGTGTGTCTGGGTACTTCTGTATGCATGCATGGGTGCATGTGTTTGTGTGCACCTGGGCACTTTTGTATGCATGCATGGGTGTGTATGTTCGTCTGTGCGTGTATGCACCTGTGTTTGCGTGTGCGTGTGTGTGCCTGGGCATTTTTGTATGCATGCATGGGTGTGTATGTTCGTCTGTGCATGTATGCACCTGTTTGTGTGTGCCTGGGCACTTTTGTATGCATGCATGGGTGTGTATGTGCGTGTATGCACCTGTCTTTTGTGTGCGTGTGTTTGTGTGTGCCTGTGTTGGGGTCTGGCACGTCTGCCGGGGTGCTACCGACCTGCGGGAGTCCCTGAGACCGCCAACGTAGATGACTCGTTCAACCTGAGGGAGCGAGTGCGCGGAAGTAAAAGAGAAAAGGAAAGTGGAGTCTGGAGGGCTGGCTTGGGCTATGTCCAAGCAGCAATTTATTTTTCCATACATTCCATTATATACTTCCCTGATGTTAATGTTGTTTATGCCAGATCAACATACTTAAGTTACAGTAAGCAAGTTACACCCACTAAGTTATGCCCAGTAAGTAAGTTAAGCCCAGTAAGTAAGTTATGCCCAGTAAGTCAAGGCAAGTAAGTTACACCCAGCAAGTAAGTTACACCCAGTAAGTACTTAACAATTGTAAATACTTAAGTCCCAAGGTAAGCAAGTTACAGTTTTTATACCTTTTTTATTGTTACATTTACTTTATCTCAGCAGAAAAAAAGGGTAAACAGGGAATAGAAACTTCATAAAAATAGTTATCAGGGGCTTGTGATAATAGCTTACAAAGCAGTTTATGTTTTTCAAAGATATACAGTGCAAGCAAACAATGGTGCCCTTAAGGTGGCTTGTTAATCCTGTTTTCCATCAGGAGGTAGAACAAAGGCTTAGCTCCTGGGGAGAATAGGGGCAGGGGTCTCTGCCCCTCTCAGGCATCTCAATTGCGGCAAGAATGTTGCTTACGCAGAGACTGATGGGGACGTGAAAGCAGACAGCACAATGTCCTCGTAAGCCGCAAACCTTTGCTTTGTATTCTGTTTTTGCCTCAGTGATTCAGCCCTTGACCTTTCTCTGATCTCGACAGCCCTTGAGAGGGGGGAATGCAGATAGGTCCAGCAGCCAAAATAGGGCAAGTCACACTAACTGTCTCAAGCTAACTGTCTCAAGCCTTTGGCGTGAACGCTGCATGCCTGTGTACTTTTGTATGCATGCATGGGTGTGTATGTTCGTCTGTGTGTGTATGCACCTGTGATTGTGTGTGTGCCTGTGGTTTCCCCAGCTGCACCTCACTGCCAAATGGAACAGAGCTTTTTTCCTCTGATAGCGCGTCCCTTTTTCCTTTGGTTTTCCAAGTTTTGTTAAAGAAAAACTTCTTCTGACACTTGCTGAAAGGCTCCTTAGTCAAGCTGCTTGTCCCAGGGGAGATGGGGCACAACTCCCAGCAAAGATCGCCGGGGAGAATAGGAGAATGGAGCGGGGGTCTGGGTGGGGCCGGTGGGTAGAAAGTGATTAAGGGAAGGCTCCAAGCATAGGGGCTTCTCCAGAAAGGCAGGTTGGAGGCTTAGCAGGCAAAGGTGGGGGAGGAGGAGCTGCTGAGGTCTGGAGCTGGGGTGGCCAGCAGCAGGCGTAAGGGGACGGCAGGGTCCAGGCCCCGTGGAGAGGAGGGATGGAGGGGCCTGGCCAGCAATGGTCAGGGAAGGTCTGTCTGTTATTGACGAGGCTAAAAATGATGGCTCTGGACCCTCTAACTGGACCGCAGTCCTAGCTCTTCTGTAAAGGGAGGCTGTACAGGAAGATTGTACACTGCCCACGCCCAGAGCATCGGCCGCTCCCTATCACCTCTCTCCAGAGTCCCTCAATTCGGGAACCCCCCTCGTGTCTCCCAGGAGCCATGGAGGTTGTGGAACTCGCCAGAAAGCTGCAGGAGGAAGCTACGTGCTCCATCTGCCTGGACTACTTCACGGACCCTGTGATGACCGCCTGTGGCCACAACTTCTGCCGCGCCTGCATCCAGCTGAGCTGGGAGGAGGCGCAGGGCAAGAAGAGGAGGCGCAAGCGGAAGGGCTCCTTCTTCTGCCCCGAATGCAGAGAGATGTCCCTGCAGAGGAGCCTTCGGCCCAATCGGCTGCTGACCAAGGTGGCCGAGATGGCACGGCAGCACCCTGGCCTGCAGAAGCGGGACCTGTGCCAGGAGCACCAGGAGCCCCTCAAGCTTTTCTGCCAGGAGGACCAGAGCCCCATCTGTGTGGTGTGCAGGGAGTCCCGGGAGCACCGGCTGCACCGGGTGCTGCCTGCTGAGGAGGCAGTGCAGGGGTACAAGGTGGGCCACATCGGAGCTGGGGTCAGGGGCTGGGGAGGAGGCATCCAGGGGACAAGGTAGCCCAGGTCATGGGGGAGGGAGAAGGTATCCAGGGACAAAGTAGCCTAAGTCAGGGACCGGGGAGGAGGTGTCGGGGGGACAAGGTGGCCCAGGTCTGGGGCTAGGGAGGGGTGTCCACGGGGAGAAGGTGGACCTACACTGTATGATGCAGGCATCGGAAAATCTGATGTCTGTGGGTAACACCCCCAGAGGCACTGAGGAAGGAGAACTGTCCAGACCCAGGCACAACTGGTGCCTGAAGAATATCTTAGTTTATAGTGTTGTTGCTCAGCTGTTTCCTTTATGTAATCCTTCATATATAATTACATATTAGTTTATAGAATGAGTGCCTGAAGTGTAACTTACTGCTAACATATATCTAGTTTATATAATCATACTTAATGTTTATATCTAGTTAGTTCTATATAATCTTTCTATATAATCATCTAGGTTTTGTAGTTGGAACTGTATGGACACATTTAATGCTGATTTATAGACTCCTTCTATATAACCATATAGTAGTTTGTAGTAGGAGGAATGCCTAGAGCAGTCAGAACAGAAGCAGACAAGAACCAAAGACCCAGGCAGTGGCGTCCCTGCCTGAAAGGGCATACACTGTATGGCAGGCTTGGAGCAGGAGCCTCCCCTCCTGATAAAGGAGTTGTGGTACCTGCATCCAGTTTCTGTGGAAAGTAGGCCTCAGGCCTGAGATCCCTCAAATAACCGAGGGAGAAGAACCCCTCTGGTGTGACCCGTCACAGCGGCTG
>CM052666.1:43170526-43195424 GCA_028533165.1 Leontopithecus rosalia | reverse complement strand
GTGTTGTCCTGAATATTCAGTGCCTGCTGTATACTGTGTTGTCCTGAATATTCAGTGCCTGCTGTATACTGTGTTGTCCTGAATATTCAGTGCCTGCTGTATACTGTTGTCCTGAATATTCAGTGCCTGCTGTATACTGTGTTGTCCTGAATATTCAGTGCCTGCTGTATACTTAGTGTTGTCCTGAATATTCAGTGCCTGCTGTATACTGTGTTGTCCTGAACATTTAGTGCCTCTTGCACATCCAGTCATCCTAGATACCTAAAGCCTCATGTTTACCTTAATATTTAGCGCCTCTTGTGTACTTAGGGATCATTAACGTCTAACATGTACTGTATCTTGTATATTTAGCGGTCATAAGTGTTCAGTGTCTCTCATAAATTTAGCAATCCTGAATATGTAGTGCCTCTTGTATACCTAGTCACCATGCGTATCTGCTGTTTGGAGCACTCTGTATACCCAGTGATCATGACACTTAGTGCCTCTCATGTATTTACCAATCCCGGATTTTCAGTGTTTCTAATATTTCATGATCATCAGTATTTAGTTCCTCCTGTGTTTAGTGAACCTGGACAGTTAGTGTCTCTGGTGTATTTTACGGCTGTGAGTACTTAGTGCCTTTCTGTTGCAGTTAGTGATCCTGCCGCTAAGCCGGGCTTGTGTACTTAGCAACCATCGGTCTTTAGCGCCCTGAGGCCTTCTGTTTACTCATCACCTCCTGCATATTCAGCATGTTGGTCTTGCACCGCCTTTGCCTTTAAGACCCAGAAGCTCTACTTTCGACTTATCTCTGGATCTTGTACTCCAGCGTGCAGAGCTGGGAGCCCTGGACCCTGTCGTCTGTAATTTTTGCAGGCTGTGGTGCGTTGTTACAGCAGCCCGCATGGACGTTTGTCTATTTTACTTGAGTGACCAGAGAAGGGTGGAGCCCATTCCTGGCTGGGGATGACTGGGAGAAGTCTCAGTGTTCGGGTGGGGCTGGGGCATGGAGAACCTTCTGTGGGATTCTCAAGGGGCTGAGGCCACTGCCCACAGGGCAACAAAGGCTGCCTGGGGCCCAACGGCAGCTTCAGGGTCTGGAAGCCAGGTGGTGCATGGACTTGGAGTCCCCAGCCACCTGCACAGAAGCAGCTGCCACAGGCGGCAGTGGGACAGACATGGCCAGCATTCCACTGTGGCTGACACTTGGTGAGAGGCCCACAGGAAACTACAGACTCTTCCAGGCAGGCCCAAGGCCAACTCTGGCAATCAGAGTCAGGGCCCCTGTGGGACAGGATAACACACAGACAGGGACGACGAGGACGAGTTTGGCACAGCCCATACTGGACATGGGTCGGCGCAGGTGCCCCAAACTTTCCCTGAAGGACAGACATCAAACGCTTCAATGCAGCATCTCGGGAGAGGAAGAAATTGCAGGCAGGAGGGCGTTCGGCTTTTTGGTTTTGTTTTTTAATTGGGAGGCAAGCATTTTGGCATTGACCATGTGGTAACTGACCAGCTGGGGATGGGGAGAGACCCACGGCTGGCAGAGAGGACAAGAGGGACGCGAGACACAGCCGAGCTGAGAGTTCTGCAAAGCTGCAAGCTCTCGGGAGCCGTGGTGGCTCAGGTCAGTAGGACTGGTGCTCGAGGATGTCAGGTTACGTGTTCGAGGCCAGCCTGGGCAACATGAGAACCTCTCACTCATTAAAAGAATAAAAGTTAAAAACTGCAAGTTTACTCCTGAGGTTGGCGTGAGCTGCACTATTCCTCTGGGACACATCTCTTCTCTTCCTCGGGATGTGAGAAGTGTGACCGAGAAACTTCCGCCCACCGTGTGTGCATGTTGGGGATGCAGCGGGCAGGGAAAGGTCCCAATGCATCCAAGGGACCCTTTAGAAGGGTCGCACAGAAGCCCTGCAGAGATTAGCTGCCCACAGCCACCAAGAGGACCCTCTTCTCTCCACGAGGTCCCCAAGTGACGGATGCCACTCCACCAACGGCAGTCCTTGCCCCCATCTTTATACCTGGGGTAGGTCAGTGGCCTCCTGGAAAGCACCAGGATGGGCCACCCTCCTCCTGGGCATCTGGGACCCCAGGCTTTCTTGCCTTTCCGTTTTGTTCTTCTGGTTATGGTAGTGATTTGGTACATTAATATATTTGGTTCAGATTTTTTTTTAAAAATGGAGCAGTGAAATTCACGACACACAATGCACCACTTTAAAGTACACAATTCAGGTGCATTTAGTACATTCACAATGTTGTGGAGTTACCACCTGTCTAGTTCCAGAACATCCTCATCACCCCTAAAGGAACCCCTGTCTCAGACAGACACTCCCTCCTCCAGCCCCTGGCAGCCAAGTCTGCCTTCAGGATCCATGGATTTGCCTGTTCGGAACATTTCCTGGCAATGGATTCAGACAATCTGTGGTCTTTGTGTCTGACCTCACTGAGCAAGTTGTCCAGGTCCATCCCTATAGCAGCATGTCAGTGCTTCGTCCTTTTCAATGACTGATTATTTCACTGCAACTGGACAGATCCCCATCTGCTCATGCATTCCTCGGTCGATGGACATTTAGGTTGTTTCCACCTTCTGTATTTCATGAAGAATGCTACCATGAGCATTTGTGTGCACATTTGTGAACAAATGTATATTTTCATATATTTTACCTTGGGCATACGTAACTAGGACAGGGACTGCAGGTCAATAAGGTGATACCATCTTTATGCAAGAGTCTAATGAAGCTGGGTGCTTCATTACAGGCTCATGCCTGTAATCCCAGCACTTTGGGAGGCCAAAGCAGGTGGATCACCTGAGGTCAGGCGTTCAAGACCAGCCTGACCAACAAGGTGAAACCACATCTCTACTAAAAATACAAAAATTAGCTGGGCACAGTCGCGTGCGCCTGTAATCCCAGCTACTCAGGAGGCTGAGGCAGGAGAATCGCTTGAACCCAGGAGGCAGAAGTTGCAGTGAACCAAGATCGCCCCACTGTGCTCCAGCCTGGGACACAGGGCAAGGCTTTGTCTTAAAAAAAAAAAAAAGTCTAATGAGCTTTCTCTTACAGAAGCAGGCAGCACTGGGTAATTTACATTTCTTAATCAGATAACCTGAGAGAGGACCAGAGCTTAGACCACAGCTGTCCACTAGAACTTTCTGTGATGCTGGAAACAGTCTGTATCTGTGCTAACACGGTATCCACTGGCTGCATGTGGTCGGGACGACTGAGGAACATCTTTGTATTAAATTTGAATTTTCTGAAAATTAAAGAGCCTGTGCGGCTCGTTACTGTGTGTGGCAGAGCATAGCCTGAGGTGACAAACGCAGTCTGCCTCAAAGTGGCCCTCCCACCCTGCTGCCTCCAGCTTCACAGCCCATTTGAGCACTTTTACAAAACCTGGAAATCCAGGGTGATACTTGAAACACCTAAGTCCCCAGCCCCTGCAAAAACCTTAAATACCACCAAAGGGTATTTGAAGAGATATAGTGCCCTACATAAATACATAAAGACAAAATCCAGCTAAAAACGAATGCTTCCACAGGAAAACAATAAGATCTCTGGACGCTACGCCCTCTCCTGGCCAGTCCTTGCCGTTTTGCTTTACTGAAATGTGCCCACTCATGACATACAGTTTGTGAATCCCGGGCTTAGATCCACACTGTCTGAGCAGCTGCTCATCGATTTTTGGTTGAAATAGTTTCATAGCACTGGGATATTTTCTAAAGAAGCAGATTTGTGGTTAGCTAGTGTCCAGGAAGCCCTGGCTTGAGTAGATTCAATTTTAGTAGGGTAAATATAAATTATATAATATTCCTGAATCATTTTACTGGCCTGTACTATTACAATAAACGTGTAATAATTGCTAATGACCCTGCTCTGATAATAAATGCATCAAAATATCACTACGCACCCCACATAATGTACAATCGCTATGTGTCAATAAACCAAATATCATCACATTGGGGATTAAAGAAAACATAAAGTAGGAATCATCCATATTTTGAGAAATACATTCATGAAAAAGGGGCAAATAACAGAAGAGTAACACTTTCTGAGCTGATTTTGTGGCAGACATTTTTTAAGGATTATCACGGATTTAATCAATGAACCCCTCTCCTCTAGGACAGCCATTTCAGGTAATTTGCCCGGAAGTCTCCAACGCTCTCAAACCCTCCTTTTTATAAGGAAATGTGTCACCTTCCTGAAGTCCCATGTGCCATCATTCCTCTTGTTCTAACAATACTCACTGTACATTTTCTTACAAACTTAGTTTTCCTTTTCAAAAATCAATGTACAAATTATTTTGTTCTCCGATTTTAGCAATCAAGGGATCTTTGATTAATGTTTGACCAACCTAAATTAAACAAATTCCTTTAATTATCCTATTCAAAATGAAGTTCTCAAAAGGTTTACACCTTTCAGCATCTTCTACTTTTTAAGAACTGAACCTTTCCCATGACCTTTAAAATTCCCAAATAAATTTTAACTCTGGTGGAGCTCATATTCTGTTAAGACTCGGCAATCGAAAGAGAAATCTATAGACTTACCCATCAGAATTAAAGTACAAATTATTTAGAGATTATACGTAACTTTTAATATCAGATAAATCGATAAGAAAATGCATTCTGTGTTGGACAACCACACGGGATCTTTGCCGGAAACAAGAGAATTTGTCCCTATTTATTATGAAGACACCTCTATGGTGACTGTATTAAAACCCCACCAAAGGTTTTGGGTGGGACTCAAGAGCAAGGGGTGGCCACCTGTGGGCAAGGGTTTCCTGCCGCTAACGGAACACGTTGCCCACCTGCAGTATGCAGCCAGCCCAATCAGTCCCCAGGGTCTCGGGTCCCGCTGCGCCCTTCCCCATGGCCAACTCGCTCGTTCGCAAGCCGAAGGTGACCAGGCCTCCAGCCTACAAAGAACTGCAGGCTCAGTGCGGCTCTTTTCTCGAAACGATGGGTGGCTCTGAAAAGAGCCTTTGGTGTCCATCCAAGGGTCCCCGGGGGCGGCGGGTGGCCTCACTTGCCCTTGGCCTTGTGGTGGCTCTCCGTCTTCTTGGGCAGCAGCACGGCCTGGATGTTGGGCAGGACGCCGCCCTGCGCGATGGTCACGCGGCCCAGCAGCTTGTTGAGCTCCTCGTCGTTGCGGATGGCCAGCTGCAGGTGGCGCGGGATGATGCGCGTCTTCTTGTTGTCGCGCGCCGCGTTGCCCGCCAGCTCCAGGATCTCGGCGGTCAGGTACTCCAGCACCGCCGCCAGGTAGACCGGGGCGCCGGCGCCCACGCGCTCCGAATAGTTGCCCTTGCGGAGCAGGCGGTGGACGCGGCCCACGGGGAACTGCAGCCCCGCGCGCGACGAGCGCGACTTGGCCTTGGCACGCGCCTTGCCGCCCTGCTTGCCGCGGCCAGACATCTCGAATTCAAAGTCAGAAGACGACAAACACCGAAAGGCGACACTGGAAACAAGAGGACGGCGCGGCCCAGCGAGCCCTTATGTATGGTACGGAGGTAGGCTAGACCGCGGCGTTCCATTGGATGGCTATGGCAGCCAATCAGATAAAGAACCGGACACTCCTAATTTGCATATTTTTCCCAGCGATGACGTAAACAACGTTTGATCCAGTCAGAAGCGAGCAAATCCTGAGCCTTCATTTGAATACAAAACGTACAAATAGAGTTCCTCCGAGCGCCGCGCGTTTCTGTTCGGAGAGATACAGCCACCATGCCAGACCCGTCCAAGTCGGCTCCTGCGCCCAAGAAGGGCTCCAAGAAGGCCGTCACCAAGGCGCAGAAGAAGGACGGCAAGAAGCGCAAGCGCGGCCGCAAGGAGAGCTACTCCATCTACGTCTACAAGGTGCTGAAGCAGGTGCACCCCGACACCGGCATCTCGTCCAAGGCCATGGGCATCATGAACTCCTTCGTCAACGACATCTTCGAGCGCATCGCCAGCGAGGCCTCCCGCCTGGCGCACTACAACAAGCGCTCCACCATCACGTCCCGCGAGGTGCAGACGGCCGTGCGCCTGCTGCTGCCCGGGGAGCTGGCCAAGCACGCCGTGTCCGAGGGCACCAAGGCCGTCACCAAGTACACCAGCTCCAAGTGAGGCGCGCCCCGGCGCCCCGAACCCAAAGGCTCTTTTCAGAGCCACCCACAAGATCCAGAAAGGGTTTTGAACACGGTTCAAGGTTATGTAACCTAATGTATCTCCATGCACCGTAGCGGTTGCCGGGTGCGGCCCGTCTGAGTCGAGTGTGTGTGTGTGTGTGTGTGTGTGTGTGTGTGCGCGCGCACGCTGGTAGAGAACGAGAGAAACTGCTCATTACAGAAATCCGTGGTAGAAATCCAGTAATGTTGGGAGGCGACCAAGGACCCCCTCTCCACCCCCGCCTTCGCGCAAAGCTGTTAACACACTGCGCATGGAAGTAGGACTCTCGTTCCAAATGTCTTTTATAAGCAAGTGATGCATTCCTGGGCGTTGAATGCTTGTGCCGGGTTCAAGGCCGTGTAGAAATGAGCTTGACGTGCGCCGCGCAGGTAGGGGATGCGGGTCACCTCCCCCAAAGGACCCGTGCCAACCTCCCCATTCCTACCCGAACCCCACGAGGTGAGGCCGGACGTGGCGCAAGACCGCGGGTTCTGAGGCCATCAGCGTTGTCACGTTCCCCTGGCGGTGGTGCCTGGCCCTGCGTTCGCTTAAGACTTCTATCCCTGCCTGGACCAGACAGACATGTTTAGATTTAAGCGATGAGCATTCCGGGAGGATGTTTTCCTGGCAGGATACTGCGATGGCAGGATGCTTGATACCGAATCGAAGCACGGCGACAAAGCAGCGCTCTGCGCGCGGGAGCCGGTTGTGATAAGCGACCCCAGCTGACGGTAGCGTTAACCTTTATGGGATTGGGGGTGGGGAAAGGGATTAATTTAGTAGGAAAAGAATAACCTTTTTCCGAGCAAAGGTAGCTGCCTCCCTCTTCAGCCACATTCCTTTCTGGGAAGTGTTAGCAACACAGAATTCTTCCACGCCCCCCCCCCGCCTCCAAATTCATGGCATTTACTTGGGGAGTGCCATTTCGGCGCAGGAAAGCTCTTTGGCACGAAATGTGTTCATTCTGGAAAGGGTGTCGTTTACCTTTTCTTGACTTGGCTTTTCTTGTGTAGGAAAACGAGATTTCTAGTAATTGCTTCCTCAAACCGTTGTGAAAATAAGTATCGAGCGTTTGTGTCACCGTTTCCACTAGGGAATACAAATTCAATTAAGTTAAATGAGAAATAATTTTTTAATAAAATTCAATGAAAAATGATTTTTCCTCCCAAGCCATCTCTCCAAATGGAACCGTCGCGTGCCTGAGATCGGGAAGGAAACGTCACCGCGAACATCCTTGACCAGAGCGGCTTTGTCCCTACTCACCACCTTTTTTCCTGCATGGGTCCGTCCTCTAAAAGAATCTTTGAGACCCTCGCATGTTTTACAACTATCTAAAATATTTCTATTTTTAGTTAAAATAGTTGCAAAGATTCAAATCCCAACATAGGACTTTTTAAAAATCAAAATCCTCACATCATTCTTTTAAAGGTGCCTTTTGGAATATCGATATGATAGTAGAATCGGTTCATAAAATACATGACCACATTTTTCTTTGACAGTGCGATGTTTCAGATGATTTTTTTCTTCCTGAATGCCTATTTGCATTCCCCATTTGCCTTGCAGTTTCATTCTACCACAATTTATCTATTGTATGTTTAATAGCGTTTTGTCATCCTTCTCTTTAAAAACAAGTCTACATTTGAAATTTAAACATAGCTTTGGGTAGTCTCTCAGTGTTTAAGAAAAATCATCTCGACAGTACACAATTGTTGAAAACATAAATAATTTGATAGATTATTATCAAACAGATAAACTTTTAGTGAAACTGACTATTTTAATGAGCTGGACGGTGCACCCACCTTCTTCTCTGCTTTCCTGTCTCAATGACTGATGCATGCCGTGCCGTGTTCATATGCTTACGGCGTTAGCAGGGATGGGTCATTTTCATACAATTACAATGCTAGCAGCACACAGGATCATTTCCATTCTGTTTTATTTTGATATATGCTCCAAGAAATATTTACCAAAAATACATAGGAATGGTAATTTTGTCATAGGCATTTTATTCCGTTCTTTGCAACCCTAGTTATAATCCAAATATTAAACAGTGATCCATCATCAAAAGTGGGACTTGTCAACACCCTTAGTACTTTCAAGAAATGTCAGATTTCTGTGAAAAGCTATTGAATCCAGTCCTCTCCACTTTGAAACAGGGGCCTAATAACTGGAACATCCAAGCCCTCAGCCTCCCACCAGCATAGATTGGAAGTCAAACCCTTAAACATTTGCAGTTGTGAAACTGCTCTCACAGACCCATGTAGTTCTCCACCTTAATGAACTCAAAACCGGTTTAATAAAGTGAAGTCAGGCTCCAGCAGAAAGAGTGTGTTAGCACCGGGCAACAGCACTGGTGCCGGAGATGGAGGCACAAGACGAACATTTCATGACCATTTCCAAGTGTAATTCTCTAAGGAGGCTTTTTGTGATGAATAATGGCAAATGTCAGTCAATTCATGTCTCAGTCCTTCTGATTCCCTTGGCACAAGTTTGAAGTAAAAACAGGCTGGCTGGCTGTTCCTGCGGCATTAGCACCCCCAGGTCAAGAATGGATGGCATTTGTCCCTCTCTCCTAGGACAGGAATCTGTTAAGGGAGAGACAAAGAAGGTAAAACAGGATCCCTGCTACTGAGATTTTATAATGGAGAAAATTCAGAGCAATTGTGTCCAGAATCCATTTAGCTAATTACAGTGTTGCAACAGAGAAAAACAAATGTGAATGATAAAGGAAGGCAGTGCACACCAAATATGTGAGAATCCACAGAGTCTAAGGGAATTGGGACGCACTCAACAAAACGGAAGCATTTTCTGGGTTGGAGAGACACGCCAAGGTTCTCAAACCAAGCCAAATTTCTAAACTCGAATCACCTGAGATGAGTGAGTGACAATCACTTATATACATTTCAGACTGGGTGGCTACAGAATCCCTCCAGTCTGGCATACAATTTGAAATGTATTTCAGACATTGCTCCTCACCCATCTCAGATGGAAATTTAAAGTCAGATTTATTAATTACTCAGTCAATAAAATAATTTGGAGGGAATCACCTCCAATTGAAGTGACTTTGATTAGAAAAACAAATGTTGGTGAGAACGCAGGGAACAGAGATGCTTGTACACTGCTGGTGAGAATGTAAATCAGTACAGCCACTATAAAGTATGGGCGTTCTTAAAAAAACTAAAACCAGACTTACCATATGGTCCAGCAACCCCACTGCTGGGTATATACCGACAAAAACGGAAATCAGCATATCAAAGAGATGTCCCCCGTCTCGTGTTCACTGCAGCACTATTTACAATAGCCCAGATACGGAGTCAACCTTAGTGCCCATCAGTAGATAAATGGATAAAGAAAATGTGGTATATTTGTGCAGTAGAATACTAAAGACCATAAAAACTAATGAAATCCTGCCATTAGCAAGAACATGGATGGATCTGTAGGACATTATGTTAAGTGGAACAAACCACACACAGAAAGACAAATACTGCATGATTTCATGCATAAGCGGAGCTAAGAACATGCATCTCATGGAGGTAAGTTGACTGCTAGTTATCAGAAGCTGGGAGGATGAGATGAAGCTGGTTAATGGGTACAAAAATACACTTAGAACGAACAGTAAGGTCTAGTGTTGGCTTGAACAGCAGTAGGGTGACTGCAGTTAACGATAATTAGTTGTATTGCTGGAGGAGAGGAATTGGAATGATCTCCACCTAAAGAGGGGTGAATGTGATGATGGATGTCCCAGTTGCCCTGGTTTGGTTGTTGTATGTATGCATATATCAAAATAATGTTCCCCAAAATATGTACAACTATTATGTATTAATAATAAAAAAGGTTATCACTCTTAAAAAGTACCCCAAATAATAAAGCCTATTTACAAAAAATAATTTGGAGGAAAGAAAACTCCCTTTAAGAAGACATTCCGGGCCAGGCGCCGTGGCTCACGCCTGTAATCCCAGCACTTTGGGAGGCCGAGGCAGGTGGATCATGAGGTCAAGAGATCGAGACCATCTGGTCAACATGGTGAAACCTCATCTACTAAAAATACAAAAAGTTAGCTGGGCATGGTGGCGTGTGCCTGTAATCCCAGCTTCTCAGGAGGCTGAGGCAGGAGAATTGCTTGAACCCAGGAGGCGAAGGTTGCGGTGAGCCGAGATAGCACCATTGCACTCAAGCCTGGGTAACAAGAGGGAAACTCCGTCTTGGGGAAAAAAGAGACATTCCTGTAATCCCAGCACTTTGGGAGGCCAAGGTCAGGAGTTCAAGACCACTCTGGCCAAGATGGTGAAACCCCCTCTCTACTAAAAATACAAAAATTAGCTGGGCATCGTGGGGCACACCTATAGTCCCAGCTACTCAGGAGGCTGAGGCAGAAGAATCACTTGAACCCTGAAGGCAGAGGTTACAGTCAGCCAAGATCGTGCCACTGCACTCCAGCCTGGGCAATAGAGTGAGATTCCAACTCAGAAAAAAAAGAAAAAAGAAAAAGAAAATGGATATACTTTATGAGACCATAGAGGTTAAACGTTGGTCAATTCGTGGCTGTCACTGGGTGGGGAGTGTGCAGTGGGAACAGTGGGAACTGAGCCTGGAATCCGAATTCCAATCCCAGGCAACATTTCTGCTCTTAGGGTGTGGGTGGCTCCCAGGTATTCATGTTGGGGTGTCACCGGTATGGTGTGTTTTTAGGGGGAGGACAGCCTGAGCCCGTCAGGCCAGCATGCCTTAATTTTTACTTAATGTGTCATGCAGAGATCATCATACTTATTTTGCCTATGATTTGCTGGAATTTTTTTAAAAAAAGCACTATATTTGCATTATTCAAAATAATCTTCCACTGTTTGCTAAGCGTACACACGCATACACACACATTTTGGGGATAAAATATCTGAATCCTTTATTGGGGAGATTCTAGTTGAGTGCTAAGGAAATCTGTGCGCCTGCTGTTTTGATGTTTCAAGCGGGAAGGCGTGGCATAAAGAGCTACTTAGGCGCAACGCTGCTTAAATGGTTTTTGCTAGAAGCTCAAGGAGTCTAGTTGTGGCTGAGGAGGGGGCCGGGAGGACAGAGGGGGCCGGGAGGACAGCGGGCGCCCGGACTGCGCGATAACCTCCCCACCCCCATCCCCGGACCTCAATGAGCGCGTCCTCCAACCTCAGCCGCCAGGAGGCACTGGTGGAGGGGAAGTGGCACAAGATCTTCCTGGAGGTGACCCTTGCTCCTCACGCGCAGGGCGTATGCCACACGCAGGTCTGGATGGGATCCATGGCGCGATCGCCGGTGCTACGCCCTCTCCGACTTTGTGGCGAAGACAAGACGAACGCAGCAAACCTTTCTAAGGGAAATGTGCCATTCGAACAAGAAGCCCAGCTTTATTTCTAGGACTTGCGTCCCCACCGGGTACTGTACTTTCCACCCCTCACCCCAACTGGATCACCGGTCACAACCAGACCAGGTGGCACGCTCCTTTTTGAGCTTGGAGGTGGCTCTGAAAAGAGCCTTTGGGTTCGGGGCGCCGGGGCGCGCCTCACTTGGAGCTGGTGTACTTGGTGACGGCCTTGGTGCCCTCGGACACGGCGTGCTTGGCCAGCTCCCCGGGCAGCAGCAGGCGCACGGCCGTCTGCACCTCGCGGGATGTGATGGTGGAGCGCTTGTTGTAGTGCGCCAGGCGGGAGGCCTCGCTGGCGATGCGCTCGAAGATGTCATTGACGAAGGAGTTCATGATGCCCATGGCCTTGGACGAGATGCCGGTGTCGGGGTGCACCTGCTTCAGCACCTTGTAGACGTAGATGGAGTAGCTCTCCTTGCGGCCGCGCTTGCGCTTCTTGCCGTCCTTCTTCTGCGCCTTGGTGACGGCCTTCTTGGAGCCCTTTTTAGGAGCCGGAGCCGCCCGCGATGGCTCCGGCATGGCGAGGTGGCGAGAGCGCCTAGACGAACGCGGATGCGGGGCGGGCAGGGCTATTTACCATCTGTATATTCAAATGAAGGCTCCAAATCTGTAGTGTCTGATTGGACGGCCTGACGCCACAGCCGCCACTGGGAGGAATTCATGTAAATAGGAGAGGCCGGTTCTTTTTTCCTATTGGGCGGGGGAGCAACCAATCCCAAGGCACAGCCGCCGCCCGGCGGAGCTGAGCTTGCGCATGTTTGTTCAAAGTCTTTGTTTTACACCTGGAGATGTTCGTGTCCGCGGCGGTGCTGGACGGAGCTGAAAAGCGGCTGCAACCCCGAATCTCGGTCTTCTCTGGCTGCGAGGCGCATGCGTGGGGGCGTTTTGTTCTGAGGCCCACAGCTCCGGAGTCTCTGCTTATTTAAAAGGGGAGGTGGGGGTGGGAATGGCAGTTTGCAGCGACCTTAACCCTTTATTTCTTTCTTTCTTTTTTTTTTTTTTTTTTTTTTGAGACGGAGTTTCGCTCTTGTTACCCAGGCTGGAGTGCAATGGCGCGATCTCGGCTCACCGCAACCTCCGCCTCCTGGGTTCAGGCAATTTTCCTCCCTCAGCCTCCTGAGTAGCTGGGATTACAGGCCCGCGCCACCAGGCCCAGCTAAGTTTTTTGTGTCTTTAGTAGAGACGGGGTTTCACCATGTTGACCAGGATGGTCTCGATCTCTTGACCTCGTGATCCACCCGCCTCAGCCTCCCAAAGTGCTGGGACGACAGGCGTGAGCCACCGCGCCCGGCCCAACCCTTTATTTCTTTCCCTTCGCCACAGGCCTCCAAAGATCAAAGAGATGCGTCCCTCAGAATTAAGTTGTAAATCCAAACGGTTCGATAGGAAATACGGAAGATAGTACAGAAAACACGCTAAGAGTACGTCACTTGGAATTGTAGTCACGGGGCAGAGTTTTCACTGGGGAAAGATACTGAAGGTTTTCAAATGAAACCTGGTCCTTCCTATGAAGATCCCTCCAAGCCCGTTTGAAGTGACAGCCGTAATCCGAAGGGCTCGCTCTGCGCAATCTCATTTGTCTCGCAGTGTCCCTGAGAGCTGTGTACTGCGGTGGCTTCCTGAAGCCCCTGTCTCCGACTGCGCCCCTCTCCCCGCGCTGTTATATTAACGCATTGGGAGTTTGATTAATCCCAATGAAGACACGTAACATGTTGTGTGTTTCAGCTTCGGCTGAAGAGCTGGTTAAAAAAGCAGAATCTCAGGGCCCACTGGAGTCGGACTGACTCAGAATTTGCATTTTGAAAGGCGTTGTGTGCACTTTACAATTTGAGAAGCCCTGGTCATCTGCCCTAGCTGGGGCGACAATTTACCTTTCCACACCTCCATACACTCATTTGTGAAATGGGGCTGTCAGTGCCTACCTGAGAGCGTTGCTGAGCTTTAATGAGTGTGAAGCAGCAGGCAGGGTGCCCAGCATCTATTTTGTGCTTAATTCCAGTTAGTGCCTTTCCTTCTTAGGAATGATCCAGCCATAAGCAGCTTGGGCTACCTCAGCAGAGCTTGCTCTATGCCCCGGGCAGATCCATCACGTAAGTAGGTAGCACGAAGCTTTCTGCCTCCCACCAGCATGCTTCCTAAGCTTAATTCACAGGGAAGGATGTGGCTTTCACGTCTGAGTCTCCAGGGCACTGAGTGTGGACTCAGCAGGGGCCCAGTCAGTACTGGTCTCCTGAAACAGCCTGTGGGCTGAGGCAGTGCCCTCCCTCCACATTCAAGTCTGTCCTCTGAGGTCTGGGCATCTTGAGACTGTGGATTCCGGGAGTGACTTTGGGCATACGCAGCACTAGGCACTTCATCTGTTTCCTTTTGAAATACGTGGTAGATTTAACAAGCTCGTCTAGAGTGCTCACTAGGCGCTGACTAGGTAACCACTTAATAAGTATTTAATTCAATTTCGTTCTCAAACAGCCCTTTGTCAAAAATTCTCTGCTTGGCCAAACTCTGATCAGGCTCCAGAACCTTCTCCTAGGTCCATTTGTGCACTTTCTTGTGAAATCCAGTTTTAGGGCCGGGCACAGTGGCTCGCACCTGTAATCCCAACACTTTGGGAGGCTGAGACAGGCGGATCACGAGGTCAAGAGGTGGAGACCATCCTGGCCAACATGGTGAAACCCCGTCTCTACTAAAACTACAAAAATTAGCTGGGCGTGGTGGTGTGCACCTGTAGTCCCAGCTACTGAGGAGGCTGAGGCAGGAGAATCACTTGAACTGGGGAGTGGGGGGTTGCAGAGAACTGAGATCACGATACTGCACTCCAGCCTGATGGCAGAGCAGGAGTCTGTCAGAAAGAAAGAAGGAGAGGAAAGAAGGAAGGGAGGGAGGGAGGGAGGGAAGAAAATCCAGTTTTAGGAAAGTCCCACTCTGTCAGTTTCACCAGAACCCCTGATTCTCAATATCCCATCGTCCTCTGTGATATCTGATGGGGTTCCGCATCCTCCTCCATCCCCAGGTAATGTCTGACCACCCTTCATGGAGCAAGAGCCCTGTGAGGTTCAGCCAGAATCCCCCTCACCTCTGATGTCTCCTTTTATTTATTTATTTATTTATTTGAGATGGACTCCCACTCTGTCGCCCAGTGGCACAATCTCAGTTGACTACAAACTCCAGCTCCTGGGTTCAAACGATTCTTCTCCTGAGCAGCTGGGATTACAAGCATGCGTAACAATGCCAGGCTCATTTTTGTATTCTTAGTAGAAACAGGGTTTTGCCATGTTGGCCAGGCTGCTC
The DNA here is from genome assembly GCA_028533165.1 of Leontopithecus rosalia. Lineage (NCBI taxonomy): Eukaryota > Metazoa > Chordata > Mammalia > Primates > Cebidae > Leontopithecus > Leontopithecus rosalia. Next base: position 43,180,623 of record CM052666.1, on the reverse strand, counting down.
TCAAACTGCCAACCTCAAGTGATCCACCTGCCTCAGCCTTCCAAAGTGCTGGGGTTACAGGCAGGAGCCACCGCGCCCAGCCCTGATGTCTCCTCTCAGTACTGTTCTATACACTGATCCACCCTACTCCTGTCTATAAATTTCCACTTGCCAGGGCGGTACTCAGAGTTGAGCCCAGTCTCTCTGCCCTGCGGCAGAATCCCACTGTAGTGGCCCTCCTCCTCCTGCATGGCCCTGAATGAAGTCTTCTTCACCGTACTTTTAATACGTGTTAATATATATATACATATATGGCACCGCTTGCCCTGGTCCTGCCAGCCCAGTGAGAAGCTGGTTTTCCCACGGGTTCTTCTTAAGGCTTCCCGGCTTCCTACTGATGTGGGAAGGTTTGAATCAAAACTTGGAGTGGGACAGGAGGTGGGCATTCTAAGGACTTTGGGTAAGAGTGTGTCTTTCAAGTGCTAAGGTTGAGGATTTGCTCTCCCCACCCTATGGCAGCTGTTTGGTGGTGTCAGGAAATCAGCCCAGGTTCTCATGGGTGATTGCTAGGGACTCAATGTCTGTATTCCCTTCACATTCCTAGGTTGAAAATCCGCATCCCCAGGGTGATGGTGTCAGAAGGTGGGGCCTTTTGGGGATGATTAGGTCATGAGGGTGGAGTGGCATGGTAGGACTCATGCCCTTATAAGAGACACACGACAGCTTGCTTTTCTCTTTCTCTCTGCTGCAGGCCCCAAGGGAAAACTTTTTCATCACCCTCTGAAGGTTCACTAAAAATCAACTGACAAAAGGCAGATTAAAAGAGAAAAGGCATACAGATTTATTTGATCATAGCTTTATGTGACACAAGAGTCTTCAGAATGAATACAGAGGAAGCTGTCTAGTTTAATGCTTAGGTTCAGCAAAATATGGACTGCTGTGGAGAAACAGGACCCAGTGGGATCTGCTAATCCACTGGGTGGCGACGCCCAGCAGGCCTGCGTGTCTAGATTCTGCTTGGCCTCTCTGCGCTGCAGTCCTTCCTCTTGGGTTTGAGACAGGACCCTCTTTGGAATGAGAGTCTTATGACGTACAACCAGACAGATGGGCCAGAGAATTTATGGTCAGCATTTGCACAGAAAAGCAGGAGTTAGAGTAGTATTTTTAGGATTTGTGGCTGGCTTTGGGGAAAGGGGGTTGTGGTTTTTATGACCTGCCTTGGGGAACAGGGATTCTGGTTTCTATGGCCAGCCTGGGGGAGAATGGGACTCAGGAAGGCAGGAGGTCTTCATTTTAGGGTATCACTTTCTAGCACCTACACTGCCTCGTGAGGACACAGTGAGAAGGTGTCTGGGTGCAAACCAGTAAGAGTAACCTCACAAAACCCAACCCTGCTGACACCCTGATCTTGGACTTCCAGCCTCGGATAATCAGCATTCTTTGGGGGAAAATAACCATAAAAATGTATGTGTTGTGTAACTGTAATGTGCAATTTGTATTAAACGCCTTCTTCTTCAAGAGACAGGGTCATGCTCTGTTGCCCCGGCTGAAGTGCCGTGGTGTGATTCATAGCTCACTGCAGCCTCCAACTTCTGGGTTCAAGAAGTCCTCCTCTCTCAGCATCCTGAGTAACTGAGACAGGTGCGTGCCATCATGCCTGGCTAATTTGTGTGTGTGTGTGTGTGTGTGTGTGCACGCGCACGCGCGCAAGAGAGAGAGACAGAGCAGAGACAGGGTCTTGCTGTGTTGCCCACACTGGTCTCCTTTCCCCCAAAGACTTGGGTAAATTTCCGTTGTTTAAGTCTCCCGTTCTGTAGCATTTTGTTAGCGCAGCTGGGCCAGCTGAGACAGGGTCTCGGATCAAGGCCAACGTGATGAGGCAGATGCAGCACTATGGAGTGCACCTGAAGCTTTCCTCATGTGAGAAAAAGGGCAAAAGAAGGGAGGGAAAAAAGGAAAATAAGAAAGGAAGAAGAAGGAGAGTGGGGGAGACGACAGGGAAAGAGAAAGAAAAAGGAACAGTGGCCTCTAGCTTCGCTACCAGGTTTAGATGATTAAGACAAGTCGTAAACACTTTCCCCACCCCCGGCACTTCTTAAATGGTTCTAGAGCACAGCGCCTGATGCTGGAAGCCAGTCCGCACACGAGAGGAATGAATAACCGAATGCATGACATCAGCCCATCTTTACACCCTAGATTTTTGTGCAGCTCTAGATGATGTATCTTCTACTGTGAAGCCCGGACCCTTTAAGTTTCACAAACGAGGACTTAATACAGGTGGGGCCAGAGGCTCAGCCCTGTAATCTCAGCAGTTTCGGAGACCCAAGCAGGAGGAACCCTTGAGTCCAGGAGTTTAAGACCAGCCTGAGAAACATAGCGAGACCCCGTCTCTCTTTTTTTTAAAACATTTAATAAAATTGCACATTGCAATGGCAAATGCACAGGCTCCATCCAGGCCTGGTAGGGCGGGATCAGCGTGGGGGACAGCAGCCTGCAGATGGAGAGAGGACAGACTTCAGGCCTCCCAAGGACTAGAGGCAACCTTGAGGGACTTAAAGTAGGGAGGCGGGGGTGGCTGAAATGACAGGGTGTGCTGTGGAGTTCTGCAGGGAACGCGGGGCCTCCCTTCATGCTCGCAGGAAAGGCGTTGAGCAGCCTTGCGCTTTGCGGGGCTTCCCGCGGACGTCCCGCGGACAAAGGCCTTCCAGCCACGGCCAGGGCGCGTTTCCCTCATGGGCGACTCTTGGGGCGCCCGAGAGCAAACCCCCCCCCCCCGCCCGCCCGCTGCTTAAAGGCTCTAGGTGGCACCCGAGGGCTCCCAGCCCAGCGCGCGGAGCACTGGGGACAAAGGCCGGTGCCCCCAGGACGTGGCGCCCAAGAGGCCGGCGCTCCGACCAAGGCGAGGAGGCGCAGCAGCTGGTTCTCCGCGTCCGCGTCCGCACAGGCAGCTTTTGTGCTCATTTGCGTCCCATCTCAGGACTTAGCAGAGCTGCAAATGCCAGCGACAGGTCGGGCGGGTGCGGAAGCAGGAGCGTGAAAGCCGATCTTGAGGCAGCGGCGAGGCCGGGAGAGGCCACAAGCCTGGGGACCCGCGGCGCGCTCCCCCAGCAGCGGGTCTGCAGGCACCCGAACCGCAGCCTTTGGCGGCCCTGTCCACCCCGCGAGGCCGCTCCTGCCTGCAGCAGCTTTTGGCGAAAAGTTCTTCAGCGCCAGGGATCTCCCCGCCCCAGCTAATGTACCACAGATTTCTTTTCTTACCTACCGCTGTTAAATTCGTGAGCGGTGCTGACAGCGAAGCTGGTGGCTTCAAGCAGCATTTGGAGAAGACACGGGAACTGGCAACGCACGGATTACAAGACATAAGGGAATTTTACAGGAATAGTTTGGTATTATTTAACCAGGAGAGGTGGTTTCCACCAGGGAAGGGAGAGCGGGAGCCGGGGAATGGGGCTGCGTGGGAAGGGGCGAGGAGGGGTGCAAGGGGAGTGCGGGAGGAGGTGGGCCAGTGGGGGTAGCGGGGAGGGGGTGTTGTGAGGGAGGGGCTCTCAGATGGGAGGCGAGGGGTACGTGGTGGGAGGGGATCGCTGGGAGGAAAAGGGGGGGGAAGGTGGGGGGTGGGGCACCATCCGGGGGTGAGTGGGGAGGGGAGCTGTGCTGTGGGCCGGCAGTTACCCTGAGGGACACCCAGGCCGGCCTCCTCCACCCCGCAACCCCGAACAGCCACATCCCTTTGCCACACGGGTGTCGGGAAACCTTGGTGACGTACAAAGACTGGGGAGAAAACATTAAGGCGCAAACGTGCATAAAATACAACAAATTCCAAACTCAGAAACAAAACTGAGGGTCGCACAGAGGCAACAGAATGCAGGGCGGCGTTAAGTTTTGGGGGAGTCGGGTTATACGTGGAGGCCAGGCACCATGGTTCACGCCTGTAATCCAGTGCTTTGGGAGGATTGCCTGAGGCCAGGTTTTTGAGACAAGCCTGGACAAATAGCAAGATCATATCTCTACAAAAAATAAAAAATTTACCTGGGCATGGTGGCCCATACCTGTGGTTCCAGCTATTTGAGAAACTGAGGTGGGAAGACTGCTCGGGCCCAGGAGTTCGAGGCTGCAGGGAGCTGTGATTGCACCCCAGCCTGGGCCACAGAGTGAGAGTCCAACTCAAAAAAAAAGTTGTACTTGGATTTTTTTTTTTGGAGATGGAGTTTCACTCTTGTTGCCCAGGCTGGAGTGCAGTGGCTCACAATCTTGGCTCACTGCAACCTCTGCCTCCCGGGTTCAAGTGATTCTCCTGCCTTATCCCCCCAAGTAGCTGAGATTATAGACATGCACCACCACGTCTGGCTAATTTTGTATTTTTAGTAGAGATGGGGTTTCTCCATGTTGGTCAGGCTGGTCTTGAACTCCCAACCTCAGGTGATCCACCCACCTTGGCCTCCCAAAGTGCTGGGATTACAGCTGGGATTACACACCCAGCCCCAAGATTTAAAAACACTCCTCAAAGGCCCCAGCCTCAAGCTGAATCTTCTACAAAACTGAAATCACCTTCTCACCTCAGCTCTGCACCCCAGGGACACACACCACATGGAAGCCTGGTGGCAGCGTCTCACTCTTCCCATTTCCAGCCAGTGGCCACACTTCTCGCCCTAGCTCAGCACCATGATGCAGCTCACACACAGGGAGGCATTCTAGAGGATAAAGAGGTCGTGTTTCCTTGGCTCCTAAGCTGTCTACCCTGTTGATCAGGAATGGCAATGCTGATGACACACCAGTAATGTCCTGATCCCTGATGCCCCTGTGCCCTACCTTTCTAGATCTGTGCAGTTAGCCCACGTCTTATGATGTCCTATGTCTAGAGAGAGGGCTGTCGTCAACAATGACCTCAGAGGCACACAAACCCTCAGTCTAAGAATCCAAGTATCCCCACAGGGCCAGCCAGTCCAGTTCAAACAGGTGCTGCCAGGAAAGCTGGCTGGGGCTCACCTGCTTGTTGGGATAGGGGGCTGTTATAAAGTGAATTATGTCCCTTGAAATTCACAGGTTGCAGTGCTAACCCCAGGACCTGCAGCGTTCACGCCAAAGGCTTGACACAGTTAGTGTGACTCGCCATATTTTTGGCTGCTGGACCTATCTGCATTCCCCCCTCTCGAGGGCTGTCGAGATCAGAGAAAGGTCAAGGGCTGAATCACTGAGGCAAAAACGGAATACAAAGCAAAGGTCTGCGGTTTACGAGGACATTGTGCTGTTTGCTTTCATGTCCCCATCAGTCTCTGTAAGCAATAGTCTTGCTGCAATTGAGATGCCTGAGAGGGGCAGAGACCCCTGCCCATATTTTCCCAGGAGCTAAGCCTTTGTTCTACCTCCTGATGGAAAACAGGATTAACAAGCCACCTTAAGGGCACCATTGTTTGCTTGTGCTGTGTATCTTTGAAAAACATAAACTGCTTTGTAAGCTATTATCACAAGCCCCTGATAACTATTTTTATGAAGTTGCTATTTCCTTTCTGTTTACCGCTTTTCTGCTGAGATAAAGTAAATGTAACAATAAAAAAGGTATAAAAACTGTAACTTGCTTATCCCCTTGTGACTTAAGTATTTACAATTGTTAAGTACTTACTAGGCGTAACTTACTTGCTGGGTGTAACTTACTTGCCTTGACTTTACTGGACGTAACTTAGTTATCATAACTTACTGGGCTTAACTTACTTACTGGGCTTAACTTACTTACTGGGCGTAACTTAGTGGGTGTAACTTGCTTACTGTAACTTAAGTATGTTGATCTGGCGTAAACAACATTAAAGTCAGGAAAGTATATAATGGAACGTATTGCAAAAATAAATTGCTGCTTGGACATAGCCCAAGCCAGCCCTCCAGACTCTGCTTTCTTTTTCTCTTTTACTTCCGCGCACTCCCTCCCTCAGGTTGAACGAGACATCTACGTTGGTGGTCTTGGGGACTCCCGCAGGTCGGTAGCCCCCTGGCAGACGTGCCAGACCCCAAGAAGGACCTTAGAATGTGGCTGTGTTTGGAAAGAGATCCATTAAAGAGGAAATGAAAATACAAAATTAGCCAGGTGTGGTGGCATGCATCTGTAATCCCAGCTACTTGGGAGGCTGAGGCAGGAGAATTCCTTGAACCCAGGAGGTGGAGGTTGCAGTGAGCTGAGGTCACGCCATTGCACTCTAGCCTGGGTGACAGAGTGAGATTCTCTCAAAAAGTTCCTGTAATTAGAATCGTTTCTCTTCCAGTCATCCATTTTCTGGTTGTTTCTGTTGCCTTAAAAAAAAAAAAGATTGGCCAGGTGTGGTGGCTCATGCCTGTAATCCCAGCACTTTGGGAGGCCAAGGAGGACAGATCACCTGAGGTCAGGAGTTTGAGACCAGCCTGACCAACAAGGTGAAACCCTGTCTCTTCTAGAAATATAAACATTAGCCAGCATGATGGTGGGTGCCTGTAGTCCCAGCTACTTGGGAGGCTGAGGCAGGAGAATTGCTTGAACCCGGGAGGCGGAGGTTACAGTGAGCTGATATCGTGCCACTGCACTCCAGCCTGGACAACAGAGTGAGACTCTGTCTCAAAAAAGACTTTATCATACTCTTAGAGAAAATATTCACATGCTTTTGTGGTTGCCAGTGAAATCCCCAAACATTTTACATTAATCAGTTGAAACCGTCACCCTGAGAAGACGATGGTTGAGCACCGGCATGGCTTTCGGTGAACAGTGTCCTTACTTAGCTCTTTGATGTGAACTCGATGGGAATTCAGGAGCCTGGAGGCATCCGAGACTCAGCGCTCTTCTGTCTCTGTGGCGTCTGTGAGATATCACACTGAGGAAAAACAAACAGAAACCCACTGCCCACTCCCATCGTGTCTCAATTTTCCAAATGGTCCACGAGGCAGATGAGGAGGGAGGAGTGAGTACTCCTAACCCACCTGAGTGCTCAAATGGCACCAGCTCAGTCTCTGGTCTGGAGTGGGGAGAGGAGGGAGGCTGGACAGAGAAGTGCCGGACAGCTCAGAAAACAAGACCCAAAGTGAAGGCCTCCTAAGCAGCCTCAGAAGCAAAAAGTTTTCTCTGACCTTCTCTGGCCCTCCTGTCTCTCTCCCCTCATTCTCCCGTCTGGCCATGGAAACTAGAATCCGTCTTCCTCAAGGTGGACCATAGCAACCAGAACCTAAAGCCAGCCATCAAACCTGAAAATAGGTCTCTGCCTCTCTGTGTAAAACCTGGCCATGAAGGAATAATCTGATCCACCTTGTTAGGCTGTAGATCCTAAGATCCTCACTCCAGAGGGTCCTGGAAAGGAAGGGAGAGAGGGAGAGAGGGACAGAGGGAGGGAGGGAAGGAAGGAGGGAGGGAGGGAGGGAGGGAAGGAGGGAGGGAGGGAGAGGAGCTACTCAGAGAGGCCAAGAAGAATTTAGACAGACAGGCCCGGCCGGGTGTCCCCACTCAAGCTATTCTCATTAGATCCAACCCGATTTGCCCAATTCTATTTCTGCATGCTGTCCTTACTTTGCAGAACCTCAGCATAAAAGGAGACAATTTCCCCCCTATCTTTAGGTCTTCATTTTGAAGGCTCCCATGTAGACACAGTAAATAAATGTGTCTGCCTTTTCTCCAACTGATCTGCCTTTTGCAACGTTTCATCAAAACTTGAGAGGACCAAGGGTTCCCCTTGGCACCTACACCAGTCACCCTGTCTTTGGAAGTGGGGATGCTGGCACCTCACAATGTGGATTCTGTTGGTGGTAAGGGAGAGACACTTTCAGGCAACAAACTTTGCCATGTCTACTTCCAAAAGTCTCTAATGTACAAATATGCAAGTTCATGGCTGCTACCATTTGCTAAGCCATGCCCCCAGTATTGGACCTTCAAGGTGTTTTTTTTCCTCCCCAATGAATAGTGATATGACATGTATTTCTCTGCCTTTCTTCTGTTTCTTTCTACTCTTTCTCTCCCTTCCTGTCTTCCTCCCTTTCTCCTTTCTTTTTCCTTCCTTCTTCCCTCCCTTCCTTTTCTTCCTTCCTTCCTTTTGCTTTCTTCTCTTTTCCCTCCTTCCCTCTCTCCCTTCCTTCCTTCCTCCCTCCCTTTTCCTTCCTTCCTTCCTACCTCTCTCCCTCTCTCCCCCTCCCTCCCTCCTCCCTTCCTTCTCTCCCCCCACCCCTCCTCCTCTCTCTCTCTCTCTCTCTCTCTCTTCTTGTTTTTAAGACAGGGTCTTGCAGCGTTCGCGCCAAAGGCTTGAGACAGCGCGACTCGCCCCATCTTGGCTGCTGGACCTATCTGCACTCCCCCCTCTCGAGGGCTGTCGAGGTGAGACAAAGGTCATGGGCTAAGTCACTGAGGCAAAAACAATACAAAGCAAAGGTCTGCGGTTTACGAGGACATTGTGCTGTTTGCTTTCATGTCCCCATCAGTCTCTGTGTAAGCAATAGTCTTGACGCAATTGAGATGCCTGAGAAGGGCAGAGACCCCTGCCCATATTTTCCCAGGAGCTAAGCCTTTGTTCTACCTCCTGATGGAAAACAGGATTAACAAGCCACCTTAAGGGCACCATTGTTTGCTTGCACTCTGTATCTTTGAAAAACATAAACTGCTTTGTAAGCTCTTATCACAAGCCCCTGATAACTATTTTTATGAAGTTTCTATTTCCTTTCTGTTTACCCCTTTTCTGCTGAGATAAAGTAAACGTAATAAGAAAAAAGGTATAAAAGCTGTTACCCACAAGAATAAATTTGCTGCGTTTTGACCATAAGTCACGCAGCCCTCCAGACTCCGCTTTCCTTTTTTCTTTCACTTCCGTGCACTGTCTCCCTCAGGTTGAACGAGACATCTATGTTGGCGGTCTCGGGGTCTCCCGCAGGTCGGTAGCCCCCCGGCAGACGTGCCGGACCCCAACAGGGTCTCACTCCCATCACCGAGGCTGGAGTACAGTGGCACAATTACAGCTCACTGCAGGCTCAAGTTCCTAGGCTCAGGTAATCCTCCCACCTCAGCCTCCCAGAGGTGCATGCCACCACACCCAGCTACATTTTAAAACTGTTCTGCATAGACAGGTTCTTGCCATGTTGCCCAGGCTGGCGCTGAACTCCCGGTCTCAAGTGATCCACTCACCTCAGCCTCCCAAAGTGCTGCAGTTTCAGGCATGAGCCACCTCATCAGGCCACTTTTCTAAACAACAAAATAAAACAATCCAATGTTTTACAACCCAATTTTTATTATTTTCATTTTCCATTTTTTTATAGTTTGTTTTCTACGAAAAGGAACTCCAGCCAGAAAATCCTTAATTGGTACTGCTACATGGATTCCAAAAAGCAGGATTTTTGAGACAGAGTCTTACTCTGTCGCCCAGTCTGGAGTGCAGTGGTACAATCTCAGCTCACTGCACCCTCCACCTCCCGGGTTCAAGCAATTCTGCCTCAGCCACCCAAACAGCTGGGATTACAAGCATGTACCACCACGCCTGGCTAATTTTTGTATTTTTAGTAGAGACGGGGTTTCACCATGTTGCCCAGGCTGGTCTTGAACTCCTGACCTCAACTGATCCATAAGCTTTAGCCTCCCAAAGTGCCAGGATTACAGGCATGAGCCACCGTGCCTGTCCAGTTGATATTTTCTCATTCACGAGATTAGTTCATTATGAAGTGTGCTCATTTTTGCATTTTTTACTTTTCTCTCCAGCAAGTTCCTAGTTGACCCAACAAATCAGCAAAGCTCAGCTGGAAGCCTCCTAACCTTTCCAACACAAATAACCTCAGTTTACTATTCCCATTTCCAACTGGCACCTAGTGCTTTTCCACGTCGATTAAAAAATCTTCACAGGGCCGGGCGCGGTGGCTCAAGCCTGTAATCCCAGCTCTTTGGGAGGCCGAGGCGGGTGGATCACGAGGTCAAGATATCGAGACCACCCTGGTCAAAATGGTGAAACCCCGTCTCTACTAAAAATACAAAAAATTAGCTGGGCATGGTGGCGCGTGCCTGTAATCCCAGCTACTCGGGAGGCTGAGGCAGGAGAATTGCCTGAACCCAGGAGGCGGAGGTTGCGGTGAGCCGAGATCGCGCCATTGCACTCCAGCCTGGGTAACAAGAGCGAAACTCCGTCTCAAAAAAAAAAAAA